>JAOANR010000014.1:2980848-3166623 GCA_030278955.1 Hygrophila difformis | reverse complement strand
ATTAGTATAGGTAGCGGACCAAATTGGCAATAAAATTTAAAAATGACCAATTTGGCTTTTTTGAAAAGAAAATTGATATATTTGGCATTTTTTCCTTGCAGAGATAGAGAATGCCAAAAGATAATGTGTGTATTGTTTAGATTATGCAGTGTCCTGCTAAAGAAAGAAAGTAATGAATAAATTTATCTTCTGTCGGGAGCTAGTCGAACTGAAATTTACTCCCTCCGTTCCTTATTAGTAGTTAGTCGTTTTAGGAAAAAAAAAAACATTTACTAAAGATTCTAATCATTATTCTGTATTTTTACACTTTTACCCCTATGTGTTTTCTTTGGGAATAAAAAATAAAATTGGAGTGGAGAGAGAATGCACAGTATTCTTGGAATATCTTTTATGATAATATAGGGGTAATATAGGAAAGTATGAGATAAATATGTAAAGTAATATCTATTTTAGAATGTTTTTTTTTGTTTCTAAAGAGATAATTAAAAAGAAGTGTTATGTAAAATAAATAAATTTAAAAAATATAAATTTTTAAATATTATGAGGGGCCTTATTTTTGTTATAGGACAGGGCCACCGAAAATGATTAGACAGCCCTGCTTCCAAACTCGAGCTCAACTCATTTACCCATCTAGCCAAGCGGAGCTTGCGAATGATGGTCTGTACGTTTGGGTTGACAGCTCTACATAGAATTCCAGCAAAATGTTCCAATTCCCATGCATACAAAAAATCCTGAAAAAAAATTTCCCTAAAAGTCGTCCTGTTTCAAGCACATGCAATTTAATCCGATGATCTATAGTTCTGCTATGAAAGAAAATATGCTGAGTTTTAAGTAGCCATTTTATTACGCTTGATGATCTATCTATAGTTCTGCTATGAAATCATTACCCAAAACAGTTTGCAGTACAAGTTATTGAAAATACGATGGGTTACCTTCTTCCTGTTTTCTTGCGCAATTTTGTGTTCCAAGATCCAACAGTAGAGCTCTTTGTCTTGCCTACCACCAGTGGCAGTGGCGGATCCAGAAAATTTGCTTCGATAGGTCAGTTTTTGGTAATTAATATAATTAATTAATATAATAATAATTGTAAAAGTGCTAAAAACATTAAATTCAAAAGTCATACGGAATATGATATATCAAGTACTTACATCAAAATAACTATAACTATTCACGACAGGTTTTCATATTTTGGTGTCGTACAATAACATCAATAATATAACACTCACATTCATAAACAAATCACGATCTATGAAAGTGGCCGGACAATCATTCAATAACTGATCTCCCATACAATTTTGCAATTTATTCTTAAGAGTAGTTCTACTCTTGCCGTTTCCACGAGAAGAACTAATACCAACTTAAAAAATAATACAATGTTTAATGGACTTGATAAATATAAGTGTGCATGGGCTGGGCATGAAAACTATTTTTTTTAGCTGAACCATTAAAACTTTTTTTTTTTTGCAGAACAATCTATACAGGCTAAGAAATAGGTGGTGAGAGCCCATACCACATAAATTACAAAGAGACAAAGGAGAGTGATAGTGGGCTCGGTGGGGATGGAAATCCAACTTATTAGTTGAGAGTCGGGGAACTTGACCACTAGGATAAATCCTCAATCTCTTTTTAAAACTAAAATTGAGTTACTAATTCAAAAAATAAAAAAAAAAAAAAAAAAAAAATTTATGGGTCAATTGACCCACCTTGACCAAGGTAGATCCGCCCCTGCCTACCACCATATGTTTTCCTGCTCACACTGCTACGGCATAAATGAGAACAAAACCATATTGCATGATCACATGATTCATATCTCTTCCACTCATTGTGAGATTTTGATTTTTTTTTTTTTTAATTTCTTGTGATTTTGCGTCTGTAAGACTAGCTAGAGCTTTTCCTGTTGTATACAACTACTACATGTTCATTTTTATCTGCCTGCTATGTGAATAGTGTCACCTTCATGACCCATCACAGGAAATTTTGGGAAGGTCATTGAGTGCTTGCCAAGTTAATAACTACGAGACAGCCAAGCTACAATAACCAAACAGCAACAATGCAATGAAGGAGCTGGAGGAGTGTGTTAAATTTTTTATAAATATTTATATATATGTGTATATATACACACACGGAGTATATAATACTTAAAATTTCCAGTGCATTTGGTTTGAGGGGTCTTAGATTGGGTCCAGTTAGGGTGCAATCAACAAATCCCGCAGCACATCAAGGCAGCGATCTGAAGCGTCCGTTTAAAATCCAAGGGTTGTAAATGATAAAGGGTATAATTGTCATAACACAATAATAGTTCATTTTAAAAACAATGCATTTCAGCGATACAACAAGTATTTTAGACATGTTATCATATCTAATATTTGGTAACTCTATATTTAGTATGTTATCATATTTATTATTTGGTAAATCATATCAAATATTTGGTAATCCATATCTAATATTTCAAATAATATCTTTTTATGATCAAAGATACGTATCAAATTTATTAATAGATCATTTCAGCGATCTTACCAAAAACAATTAAGTGATGCTATAAAATATATTTCAGGGACCACAAGTAGAGGAATTCAGCGACAATATCTAGCATAATTCAGCGATGGTACCAAGAATAATTCAGCGATGGTACCAAGAATAATTCAGCGATGCAACATATAATGATTCAGCGATGCTACCAAAAATAATTATGTGATGCTACCAAAAATAATGAAGGGATGCTATCAAATATATTTCACCGACCGTATCTAGCATAATTCAGCGATGATACCAAGAATAATTCAGCGACGCAACCTAGAATAATTCAGCGATGCTACCAAAAACAATTCTGTGATGCTATCAAAAATAATGAAGGGATGCTATCAAATATATTTCAGCGAGATCAGGTAGAGTAATTCAGCGATGGTACCAAGCAGAATTCAGCGACGCTACCAAGAATGATTCAGCGATGCTACCAAAAACAATTCTGTTATCATATCTAATATTTGGTAAATAATATCATATCTAATATTTGGTAAACCTATATTTAGTATGTTATCATATCTAATATTTGGTAAATAATATCATATCTAATCTAATATTTTCAAATAATCATCAACGAATGGTAACAAATATATTAATAGATAATTTCAAATAAAAAATATTTAAGCGACACTAATCTAGAAGAGTTCAGCATTCAGCCACATAACACAGAAGAATTCAGCGACGCTACAAAGAAGAATTCAGCGAGGCTGTCAAGAAGAATTCAGCGATGCTATGAAGAATAATTCAGCGATGCTATGAAGAATAATTCAGCGATGCTATGAAGAATAATTCAGTAAGCAAATTGGAGGGTAGTATGATATCAATCCTTGAAATGCAAAGAAGAAGAGAAGAAGAACGGAAGAAGACGGAAGAAGAAGAACGTTCATTCTCAAATAATATAGCAAATTTACTATTTTAACCTTCAAGTTAATCTCAACCGTTGATTTACAAAATTAATCAATGGTGTGAATCTTCCGCAGCACATCAAGTCAAATGACTTGATCGCACCCTAACCAAAACCTCTTAGATTACCCGTGGGAATATGATTGCTGGAAATGTAAGATTGCTGGGAATCTTATTTTTGATGTTTTAAGATTATTATATTTGGTTAGATTGAGAATCTCAGATTTCCAATTCTAATTAATTTACCATAATGTCGTTGAATTTCAATTGAACGAATGTTATAAACATGTCATTTTTCTACACTAGAAATATTTAAGCCAATTTATTTTTTTTAAAATATTGAAAATTCTTTATATGTAATTTATTGCATCATAAATACTTATTTAATGTCTCTAAATCCTTATTATTTTTATTTTATATATAGAAGAAAAGTAAATTTTAAGAAAATGTGAAAATATATATTAAGAAATATGTTTAAATAATTTCAAACATGTGAAATATGTGAAAATATATATTTCAAACATATTCTCCGCGAAGGGAATGCTGTTGCGGATTCTTTGGCTAAATTGGGGGCAAGAGAGGAGCACCTTTCCCCAACATGGGCTTATCCCGCGGATCCAGTCAAGAGTCTTCTTGCGGCTGACATGGCGGGGACCTGGTTCCCTCGTGTCCGCTGATCTTGGGTGCTTTATTTTATTTTTCCTTGTTTACTGGCCTTGATAGGCTCTCAGCAAAAAAAAAAAAAAATTAAATTAAAAGTTTTCAATTGATTTTTAAAATTACCAACAGCAGTTGGCTTGAGTGGATGGGGGGCTCTAGTCGCTTAAGCAACGTCTCGGGTTCGAGCCTTGTGTATGCAAAAAACTGCTTTGGGAGAGGCGCCCTTAATTGCCCTTGCAGATCCTCGAGGGATTAGTCTTGGGTCCAATGAGGCCCAGGGATACCCTGGTATTCACAAAAAAAAAAATTGATTTTTAAAATTAAATTTCATATATTTATCATTTTTTAGAATACAAATATCTAAATTTATAAAATAAAATAAGTTTAAACGTGAGTGTATAAAAGTCAAATTAGTATAAAAATAAATAAAGTGGAGGTGATAATCTAAATTTATAAGAATCACATTTCCCACCTAAAATACTCAACATTCCCACCTCGATGGGAATGTGACATTCCCACATGAAATATGTCCCGAACCAAATATTGGCATGTTTCATTCCCTACCCAAGATTCCCAGTGAAAATATCAGATCCCGAACCAGATAAATAAATTACCTACTCATATTATTATTGAATACAATGGCATCATTATAGAAAGTTGTCTCTATAAGAGTAGCATGTATGGAACCCACCCTTAACAATGGGAGAGTTGGATACGTATACGTACTGACTGACTACTTAATTACTGTATGGGTAACTAGGTGTGGGAATAGGCTAGCCCAGGGCAGGCTTGGCCTTGAACTAACTAGGCCTATTTGAGTTTTGAAAGGCCTGGGTCTGGCCTATTAGCTTTTATAAGTTTAGTTAGGCCTAAGCCTGGCCTTTTTAGTTAAATAGGCCAGGCTTCAAGCCTTTAAAGAGTCTATTTAAGCTCATCAATTTTTATAAATATATATATATATACTTAAATATTAAAAAGATAATAATAATATTAATGAATTATAAAAAAATTATATAGAAGAAAATTAAACAGACCGGCCTACAAGCCTAAATAGGCTTTTTATAAGCCCTGGCATAGACCTATTTGGCTAAATAAGCCTTTCAAACTACCTGAGCCTAGCCTATTTGGTAAAGAGGTCAGGCCATGCCAGGCCTAAAATAGGCTAGGATGTAGGCCCTTATCGGATAGCCTGACCTATTCCCACTCCTATGGGTAACTAATGAAATTTACATACATTCCATTCCACTCCAACATTTATTCATGAGATTGTCAACTCATGTACACACAGACACCCCGTATGACACCAATCCGGTTTATGTAATGGCATAACAATTGCCAGCAGGTGCAGACAGCGCTAAAAATGATGTGTAGACCTTTGTAAAGTGATGTATAAGCATTATAAAGTGATATATAGACGGTAGTTTGTTTTTTTATTAGTTTTTTGTTCATAACCTCCATCCATCACTTTTTTTATACTCACACATCATTTCATATATACATACCCATCACTTTTGAATGTGCCAGCACCTACAGGCCGCCAGCACCCAAACGATTTCGGTATGACACATATGTAATAATCGTCATGTCTTAAAACCATTTTGCGTATTTCTAATATGTTTTCGTATTTCAAAATATTAATTAATGCCTCTCTATCTATATAATACAAGTACGAGTATGTATTAAATCTGATTACTCCTTACATTGTACAGAAATAATATGGTATAAAGTAACATACATATTGTGAATGCATACAACATTATGTTTAAATTTAAATAAAGGTAATTAATGAATAATAGTTATTAGATAGCATTTTTTAAATCGTGAACACATACAACATTATGTTTAAATTGTTATTTGATATAGTGTTTTTTATTATTTACATCGGAGAAACTAATGTTAAAATTTAGTGTTAAAAGAATGAAAAAATAGTGAAATGGCAAAAACATTCCCAGGACAAGGTGAAATTTTTTGTTCGCTTTATCTAACCTTCTTAAATTATTATGTACAGTAAAAATAATAATGAAATATTAAAATGTTTTTATCCTAAGAACACATTTTGGATTTTACGGGATAATAAAGCAAAATGGAATAAATTAATGAAGACAACAGTACGTAGAGAAAACATTACTTCAATGTTGTCAAAATCAAATTTACTTTTGAAAAGAAAGTTCATCTAGCTAATTAAAATGGGATTTTGTTAAATAGAAAAGGGCGGAGAGCACAGAGCACACAATTAGTTGAAATAAATATATGTATTGAGAAACAGAAGGTATTAAGAAATACGTAATTTTGATCTTTGCAGCTACATGTAGGCATCTGTGTACAACAATTACGCCACTTGAAGAAACAAAGCAACAGCTGGCAAGCATTGCATATAGCATTATGCCATTACATACCAACTTGATCTTATGTATCTTTTTTATAATATTTTTTTCAATATATCTATAATATTTTATTAAAACATATTCTTTAAATTAAAATATTAAGTTATAAATAAACAAATAATATTAAAATATAAGTTATAAATTTCTTAAGGCCAAATTGAGTCTTTATACCAACAATTCAAATCAATTATTTTTTAAGTCCATTAATGGTCAATCACTATTAATAATATCAAGAGATTTTATATTATAGATTATTATTATTATAGATTATAAATTAAAGATATAATTAATAATTGGGGAGCCTGCTGGAGAAGTGAAAGAGTTCACTTTCTCGGTTTATCCATTTAAACGTCTAATAATTATTTTTTTAAAAAATAAAGAAAAAAAACGCAATACAAGAAATAGTTAGAAGCAGTTAAATGATATATATATATATATATATGGGTAGATATGCAAGTTTTAATCAGTTGCTTGCAAAGTGTGAGATTATCAGAAAAGCTGCCCACGATCAAATATGATTTTAGCTGTTGAACGAGATGCTGCTCGTCGATCTGTCTGTGACATGATGGCTTCAAATCATTTTTTAGGTAATACATCAATTAAACATAATTTCCTTCCTCAATTTTTAAATTTCTTTTTATTTTCTGTGATCGGGTGTCCTCTCCTTCAAGAAGCCATACAAAAATTAGGCGAGATACAAGATATTAAAATGGTGGTGGCTGATTATGCAATGGCGACGGATGAGGATGCGTTTCTGTAGGAGATAGTCCGCTTGAGACTACCTCTCATAGGTTAAACCCTTTTTATTTATTTTTTTGTTTTATTCTTTCAAAATTACAATTATATATATATATATTTAAAATCTCTTTTAGAGTGATTTTGGATAGGGCTGATGATGAAATGCTAAAAACTAGAAAAGGGCGATTCCGGGTTGATATATCGCCCTATGGTGAGAAAGATATGAATAATCTTAGACTACCATTATCCATGATCATCCCAACCACCCAACCATCCAACCATCTAATCTATATATATATTAAAGCATTAGTGAACAACCTATCCTACATTTAATGTGGTGCCTCCATTTCAAATTTCTAATTTTTATAGATTTTTGCATTTTTTAATTTATTAATTAATTTTATATTTTCGCATTTATATATTTATTCATTATGGATTTTAAGTTTTTGAAATAAATGAAATTCCTATAATATTCACTTTTAAAAAGATTTGAAAGATTTGAAATTCAAAAATTTGCATATCTTTTTTTTTTTGTATTTTTTAATTTACTAATTTTAGATTTTCGCATTTATTTATTCATTATAGATTTTAGTCTTTCGTATAAAATCTATAATTTACTTATAAATTCCCAATCTATCGATCATCCAATCGTGTCAATATATATTCACTTTTTAAAAGATTTGAAAGATCAAATTTGAAATTTTGTATATTTTTATTTTATCTATGTTGGATTTTATTTATTTGCATTTTTATTTTATCTATTTTAGATTTTATTATTTTGCATTTTTTAGTTTATTTATTTTAAATTTTATTGCTGCATTTAGTATTTATTTATAGATTTTCAGTTTTTTACCTCATATGCTTATTATGACGAGGTTTGGCACTGGCAACTCAGAATTATGTTGCGTTTATATTTCAATATGGTGAACATATTGTAATGCCGGTAATTTTATGTAAGTTTGCTCTCAATTCTGGTTATATTTTTTTGTATGGTGAATGATGTAATCAAAATATGTATTGCACGTCAGATATATTTATTCATGTTAAAGATATATTAATGTGTATATGGAAATTCCATTTTTAGTTTTTAAAAGATATTTAATTTCCAATTTATATGGAGTTCCCAATTTTTAGTTTTTTTTTTTAAATTGAATTTAAATTTCAATAGAATTTGCAGTGTATATGTGGAATTTATATTATTAAAAGATACGTTAATGAGTATATAAAAATATTTGTATATTTAATCCATGTTTTCGGGTTTGAGCCCTGTGTGTGCAAAAAACTGCTTCGGGAGAGGCGACCTTAATTGCCCGTCCATATCTCGAGGGATTAATCTTTGGTCCAATGTGGCCTGGGATTTATCCTGGTATTCACCTAAAAAAATGTATATTAATTAATGTATATATATAGTCCACGTTTTCACAAAAAATATGTCACTTCTCTTAAAAATAATATACGATTATATAGTTGCGAATAGATCCATCAGTAAATAAAGAAGGAAAAGTTAATTTTTTTTAATCTATTCCCTCTGTCCCATTATTTATGTCTCAAAATTTTTGGACACGCAATTCAATACATTTGTTTAACATTTAATATCTTGAAATGCACATATGTAAATTATGTAAAATATATATTTTAAAACTACATGATTAGACACATCTAACTAGACCGAATTTGACTATATTTTTTTCATATGTAATTACGATAACATTAGGTCAAAGTTGATCAATAAACAGTGTTAAAAAAGTTAAAATGAGACACTTTGAGTGCGACAGATGGAATATTTTTTAAGAAATACTCCATCTGTTTTATAATAAGGGTAACACTGGGAAATGACACAAGATTAAATGTAAGTTAATAAAATTTATTTAGTTGAAGTAATTAAATAAATAAGATAAGTCACATTTAACTTTATTCCTTTTGAGTTTTATTCTAATGAATATAAAAAAATTAATAATATAAGTATAATTAGTAAAAATTATTAACCTTCAAAACATTTCAAATTTGGTAATATAATACTTATTTCCAAACACCCAAAAAGAGAAAGTGTAACACTTAAAAAATAGATGATGTAATTCATTAATCTATATTTTATCAGATTTGCAATTGGAGAAAAACAAATATAAATCTAGCTTTGTTAGAAATTGTGATTGTGAATGATCAAAGTAAGTTCATATTGAAAGGCTAATTGCTGCAAATTCTATAAATTTGAAATTTTTCTCTGGAATGTTGGTACTGAATGAAGTTTTAACGTCTGAAACAAATAATCTATGGATACTAGAAGAGACATATTATAATAAGGAAGAAATGAAAGCGGATCATGCTAAGTTATTACTTTTGTTGATTGATGATGAGAAGAATGTTTATAATAGAATAATGTATGTAGTTGATAGTGATGGATGTTGATTCATTTTTCTTTACGTAGTGGAACTGAAAAGACATTTATCGATAATTTATCTAGAAAATATTATGTTTAGCCTTCATGATAGATGTAATATTTTGCTGCCTGTAGCATCCAAAGGAATAGCACTATTACTCATTCCAACAGGTCGGACTGCACATTCTAGATTTCGTATTCCACTAGATTGTGACGAGAATTCTACCAGTAAAAAACATACCTCATAAAATTATTTAACCTCTCTAGAAAATTACTTAACCTCTCTTCTCATTAAAAAAATCTCAATATTTGGGATGGAAATTCTTGATTGGTATAATAACATGAGCCCGTCTGAATTAATCAAATTCTCCATTCGATTTCAGAGGAAAAATTCGACTCCCACTTTGTTTTACTATGACTATATATAAAAAAAAGTAGATGTCAACTTTTAAAAAAGGTTAGACTCTATTTCCAAAAACCAATTTATACCCATGTGTAACAACCCTACCCGGGCTGGGCCTGCAGACCGTGCACCCCAACCCCTCCCCATGTGTGAAATCACATTCACCCCATGGTGGGTTGTTGGGAGTGGGATTTGGGAGTGGGATTTGAACACCCAATCTCCCCTTCAACAACCACCCAAGGGTAAGGTTGCTAATCATGCGGGGAGGGTTGTTACACCATGTTAGTGATATGTTGCAATAACTTGTGTCACTGTAAAGAGAGGACTCGAAGTATTAATATGTAATTAAAATGGATTGACTTAAGATACTATAAGAAATGTTATTTAAAATTAAAATTATATGACAAAAATTTGCACAATGAATACTTCATGTACGTGATGGTAATTGGTAAAATTGGTATTAATCTTGAAGATGTACAATTAGATGTGACATTTCCAGATGAACTCTACGAGAGATTCTATAAGGCAATTGTTGAGAGTACTTATACAAATATAAACTGCACCACTTCAAATCCAAACATTTTTACTATATATTAACCCCTACCAATGAGATTGTTGCTATGATCAATAATTAAATTATGGAACGTATGCCTACAAATGAAAATGTATCTATATATATATCAGTTTTAACAATATTTTCCAAAAGGATGAAAGCATAGCTAATGCCAATGAATTATTTTCACTGGAATATATAAACACGAACAATTGTTCTGGAACACTGAATCAAGAAATATAGTTGAATGAGTTTGCATAGTCATGCTTCTTAGGAATATATAACCATCAAATAAATTATGTAATGGAAGTAGGTTGATAGTAACAAAGATGCAGAACTAGATAGTTGAGGTTAAACTAATTTTCGGAAAACCATGAAAGTATAAAATTCTAGATTGGTGGAATGATTATGAGCCTATTTGATTTAACCAAATTTTTTATTCGATTTGAGATGAGAAAATTCTCACTCAGTTTGTTTTGCTATGATTATAAACAAAAGTCAATGTCAATCTTTAAAGAATGTCGGATTTTATCTTCCAAAACCAGTTTTTAGCCATGAACAGTTATGTTGTAATATTTCGTGTCACTAGCAAGATGTGACTAAAAGTATTAATACACAATTAAGAATGATTAACTCAAGATACCATAAGAATTGTTGTTTACAATGAAATTTACATATGACAGAAAAATTGCAAAATGGATAGTTGATGTAGGTGATGGTAAAGCGAATATTGATTTTGGAGATGTACAATTAGATGTGACATTTTCGGATGATATTTTTATAAATTCTACGGGTAATCCTATAGCGACAATTTTTTAAAGTACGTATACAAATATAAACTGCACCACTTCAAATTCAGACATTTTAAAAGATAGGTTATACTAGACCCTATCAATGAGATTTTCACTAATGAAATTTTCAGGGAATTGTTAGGAAATTGTTCATATTATGCTTCATACTTATTTTTAAATTTTATTTTATCTTAATTTAAATTTCAAATCAAATAAAAATATTATTTTAATAGTTATTTTTATTGATCTTTTATGTTTGTATCGGACAAGCCACTGAAGTTAAAGAATATGGTATAATATGATTTATTTGTTAGTTATAAAAATAATTAAATTATATTAGTGTATACATCATCTTTTGAATATATAAAAAAATTATTACACATTTTTCATTACTCAAAATACATTTTATTATTACTTTATATAATATAAGTATATATATTATATAAAATATGAAGTTATGCCCGTCGAGTCTCGACGGGTTATTTACTAGTTATTTAATTAATTTCTCTCTCCTCCAACTCACCATATCCATCCCAACCCAACCATCCCAATTTTACATACTTTATCAATAACCACCCAACCATCCAACCACAATATTATATATAATTATTTTAATTTATATAATTTTAAATTAGTTTGAAATATAAAAAAATAATATATAAAAATATAAATATTTATCTTGTTTATAAGAATAAAAAATCTAAAATATTAATATATATTTTTTGTTTATTTTTATTTTATATAAATTTTAAAATGCATTGAATATATCAAAATTGATATATTATGTATTTAATAAAAAATATAGTAAGAGTAATCTCTATTTGTAGAGAATGAAAAATTATAAAATTTGGTAGTATATTTTAAAATTTTATTTATTGATTTATATAAAAGATATAATTATTTTATTATACAAAAATTTTAAAAAAATTACTTAACCAATGGTCTCCATTCCATTGCCCAAAGAAAGAAATCAAGTGGTCTCAAAGTTTCAAGTGACCAATCACCCCAACCCAACCACCATCCATTTTTCCTTTTTATTTTAAAATAAAAGCTGACGTGGCGGTTGGGTCTCCCATAGTGGGATCATGGATAGAGATAGTCTTAGGTATTATCTTGTTGGTGAAGAATTCAAAAAAAAATAAAAAAATAAGAAGCAACTGAGTCAAAGAAAAAAAAGATCGAATGTCACTCTATGTTGGGAAGAAAGACGTATTAGCAACGGAACTCTTTCCCAAGTGCGTGTGTGCAAGTGTTGGATAACCTCACTATAATAGTGGCACACTCTCTCAAAGATTATGAAATCTCTCAAAGATGAAGAAAACTCTTCAAGTGAAGAAAGGACTTTTATTGATCAATCTCTTCAACACTTACAACTTTGGGTGGTGATATTGTGGTAGTGGTAGTGATTGTGATCCTTTTGTTTGTGGTATGGTGCAAATGACCACTACCCCCTATTTATACTAATCTATAGAAAATTTTAGAACAAATTATCACAAATCTAGAATCCTAAAGAATGTGGGATAATGTGTAATGTTTTAGACCTATCTAGAAGTTTAAGAATTTAAGACTAAATTGTATTAATGTTGTTTCTATTTTATTTTAGCCCCTTTAATGAAATTTTAGTATTTTTAATAAATTTTGTAGCATTATAAATATCAAATTTTAATTAAAATAAATATAAAATGTCGTGGAAGCTTAATGAATGTCCAAGTGGCAACTTACAAAGGAGATTAGTGTCTATTACTTGGCATTATTACACATAGTAGAGTGGTGACTAATCACCCATGTACTTGTCTATAAATATGGTTAATGGAATAATGCATGAGATATGATTGATCGCTCTACTTTTATCCTCCGTTCCTTTATGCATTATACACAAATACTACCGCATATAATAGCTCTACTTTTGTCCTCCGTTCCTTGTTGCTATTATCACAAATACACTACGTATTCTTGTTAAATCATACTTACATAATATAAATATATACAACACGTTATCAGCACGAGGGGTCTCTACCGGAGTTCTATCAAAGTTCTGTCTTAGGTATAACTTTTATCCCTACTTTTCAATAATATTATGACTAACCTTGCAAAACATGAATTTATTCCGTTATTGGTTTATGGGGACAACTATATGTCCTGGGTACGGGATGTAAAAATGCACCTGGCATCTATGGGGCTGGAAGATACTATTGCCCCCGATAAAAAACCATCAAGCCAGGATAAGGCAAAAGCCATGATCTTTTTGTGCCACCATATTGATGAATCGTTGAAACTTCAATATGTGACGTTGGAATCCCCACTTGAATTGTGGCTGAAATTAAAGGAAAGATATGATCATTTAAAAATGACGGTGCTGCCAAAAGCCCGAAATGAATGGCATAATCTGAGGCTCCAGGACTATAAAACAGTCCGAGAATACAATTCGGCGATGTTTCGAATCACATCGCAACTGACTCTTTGTGGAGAAAAAATTACAGAATCTGATATGTTGGAAAAAACCTTCTCCACATTCCATGCCTCACAAATGGTCCTACAGCAGCAGTACCGGGAACGTGGTTTTCAAAAGTATTCTGATACTTCTGGCCGAGCAGAATAAAGAATTATTACTGAAAAATCATGAATCCAGGCCAACAGGTGTTGCCCCATTTCTTGAAGCAAATGCCACAGAAGCAGAAAACCAAGTGCGAGATCGTGGGAATCAAAGAAATCAAAATTTTAATCGTGACAGAAATCGAGATCGTGGTCGTGGTAGGCCTGAATCATCTGCGAGAAACAAATAACGAAATAAACCTCGATATGAATTCAACCGTAGAAGTGACAACATGAGGCCCTATAAATCGCGGCCAAAGCCTAAAAGAGATAGAAATAATGATCAACCATGTGATCGCTGCGGAATCAAGGGTCACTGGGCCCGAGTTTGTCGAACAGCTAGTCATTTAGCTGAGCTGTACCAGGCCTCGAAAAGGCAAGAAAGATCTGATCCCGAGACACATCATGCCACCCACGATGATACCTTTGATGATGTTCTGAATGATGACATTACCCACTTGGATACTGATGATTTTATTGGTGGCACAAACTAAAAAAGAAAAGTGAAAAGATCGGCTTTACATTTGTATTTTGCGTATGATATATTTTGCCTTATGATATTTTGTATTTTAGTGTTTTACTCCCTGCTTTGTATCCCCCAAGTTATAATGTATTTTGCAGTAATTATATTATATTACTGATGTTGTTTTTATTACCTTCTGAAAAGAAATGGATGACCAAGTTGAAAATGAAATCTGCTTCATTGATAGTGCTACAACGCACACTATCTTAAAAAGCAAAAGCTTTTTCTCCCAATTAAAATTGGGAAAGACCGCAGTGAAAACTATAAGCGGTAATGAAAATTGTATTGAAGGATCTGGAAGAGCAGTTATATTTCTCCCTAAAGGGACAAAATTGGCATTTGAAAATGGCCTATTTTCAAGCAAGGCTCGGAGGAACTTGCTAAGTTTTGGTGATATTCGAAAAAATAGCTATCACATTGAAACTTTAAATGAGGCATGAAATGAGTATGTTATAATTACTCAAACCATCAATGGTGAAAAGTTTGTTCATGAAAAGCTGCCATGTTTGACATCCGGATTATATTATACAAAAATTTATGCCGGAGAAGTACATAACCTAGTAGGCCTAAAGGCTACTAGTGAATTTATAACCTGGCATGAAGGGCTTGGACATCCTGACAGCGTGATGTTGAGGCGAATAATTGAAAATTCCAGTGGCCATAAATTAAACCATAAAATGGTTTTGAATCCAAATGAGTTTACATGTGCTGCTTGCTATCAAGGAAAATTAATTACAAGACCATCTCCAGCAAAAGTGGGAATTGAATCCCCTGCATTTTTGGAAAGAATTCAAGGTGATATATGTGGACCAATTGATCCACCTTGTGGACCATTCAAGTACTTTATGGTACTAATTGATGCATCAACAAGATGGTCCCATGTCTGTTTATTGTCAACTCGCAACCTAGCATTTGCTAGACTACTTGCACAAATTATTAAATTGCGAGCACAATTTCCTGATTATCCAATAAAGAAAATTCGCCTTGATAATGCTGGTGAATACACATCAAATGCTTTTGATGATTTTTGCACATCTGTTGGTATCACTGTAGAACATCCAGTTCCGTATGTGCATACCCAAAATGGTCTGGCTGAATCATTAATCAAAAGACTGCAATTAATTGCACGACCTTTATTAATGAAATCAAAACTCCCCGTTTCTGCTTGGGGACATGCTATATTGCATGCATCAGCATTAGTGAAAATCAAGCCGACAAGCTATCATAGCTACTCCCATACCCAAATTATAACGAGAAAAGAACCCGATATTTCCCATTTAAGAATTTTTGGGTGTGCGGTATATGTACCAATAGCACCACCTCAAAGGACAAAAATGGGACCTCAAAGAAGGATGGGCATATATGTCGGGTATGAATCACCATCAATTATTAGATATCTTGAACCAACAACGGGTGATTTATTTACTGCAAGATTTGCATATTTGTCATTTTGATGAATCACACTTCCCGACATAAGGGGGAGGAAGTAATCAACTGAAAAAAGAAATTTCGTGGAAAATCCCACTTGATATATGTGATCCCCGTACAAAACAATGTGAAATAGAAGTCCAAAGAATTGTGCATTTGCAAAGGATTGCAAATCAATTGCCCGATGCCTTCAATGATGCTGCAAGAGTGACGAAATCTTACATTGAAGCAGCAAATGCACCGGCCAAAATAAATATACCTGAAGGGCAAATCCCAAGTGCAAATGAATCTAATCCACGACAAAAGCGTGGTAGACCAATGGGTTCCAAAGATAAAAATCCACGAAAGAAAAGAATTATACACGTGGATGACGAAAAACCTGAAGAGGTAACAAATTCAACTTTTGAAGAAGTTGATGCTGAAAATGCTAATCCAGAAGAAAGTGAAACTATTGAAACTGCTTTCAATTATATCACTTCTGGAAAGTATTGGAACCGGAAAGAAATCAAAGTTGATCAAGTATTTGCATACAATGTAGCACTTGAGATGATGAAAGATGACGAGGATCCTGAACCAAAATCAGTTGATGAATGTCGGCAAAGGGATGATTGGCCAAAATGGAAAGATGCAATTAAATCAGAATTGGATTCACTGAACAAAAGAAAAGTATTCGGCCCCATAGTCCAAACACCTGAAAATGTAAAACCAGTTGGCTACAGATGGGTGTTTGTTAGAAAGAGAAATGAAAATAATGAAATTGCAAGATACAAAGCAAGGCTTGTAGCCCAAGGATTTTCCCAAAGACCGGGAATTGATTTTGAGGAAACATATTCCCCAGTTATGGATGGAATAACTTTCAGGTATCTCATGAGCCTGGCAGTACGAGAAAAACTCGAAATGAGGCTGATGGATGTTGTTACTGCTTACTTATATGGCTCATTGGAGAATGATATTTATATGAAAATACCTGAATGATTTAAATTGCCTGAATCTTATAACTCAAAGCCCAGAGAAGTTTATTCCATCAAATTACAAAAATCACTTTATGGGCTTAAGCAATCGGGCCGAATGTGGTACAATCGCCTCAGCGAAAGTTTAATTAATGAAGGTTATATAAATGATCCAATATGCCCATGTGTTTTTATAAAGAAAAATGGGTCAGAATTTGTAATCGTTGCAGTTTATGTTGATGATTTGAATTTAATTGGAACTCCTGAAGAGCTGAAAAAGGCTGTTGAATATCTGAAAAATGAGTTCGAAATAAAGGACTTCGGAAAAACAAAATTTTGCCTTGGCTTACAAATTGAGCATTTAGAAAAGGGTATATTTGTTCATCAATCAACTTATACCCAAAAGATATTGAAACAATTCCGAATGGATAATGCTCACCCGTTAAGTAATCCAATGATCGTGCGGACACTTGATCCTATAAAGGATCCATTCAGGCCAAAAGAAGAAAATGAAGAACAACTTGGCCCAGAGATACCATATTTAAGCGCAATTGGTGCATTAATATATCTTGCTAATAGCACGCGGCCTGATATCGCGTTTGCTGTTAATTTACTTGTAAGATTTAGTTTTTGCCCTACTCGACGACATTGGAATGGCATAAAGCACATCTTTCGCTATCTCCGGGAAACAATTGACCTTGGGTTATTTTACTTAAAAGATTCTCGACATGAATTGATCGGTTTTGCCGATGCAGGATATTTGTCTGACCCACACAAAGCCAAATCTCAGACAGGCTATATCTTTACGTGTGGAGGAACTGCTATCTCATGGAGATCTATGAAACAAACTATAACGGCTACTTCATCAAACAATGCCGAAATATTAGCAATACATAAGGCTAGTCGAGAATGCTTTTGGTTGAGGTCAATGACCCAACATATATTGAAAAATTGTGGTTTAATCTTTGAAACAAAGATTCCCCCAACTATTTTAATTGAAGATAATTCGGCTTGTATAGCTCAATTGAAAGGAGGTTATATAAAAGGAGATAGGACTAAACATATTTCACCAAAATTCTTCTATACTCATGATCTTCAAAAGAATGGTGAAATTGATGTGCAACAAATTCGATCAGATGAGAACTTAGCGGATCTATTAACCAAGGCATTGCCAACTACGATACTCGAGAAGCTCGTGAAGAAAATTGGGATGCGACGGCTTCGAGATTTAAAATGATTCCCAAATCAGGGGGAGAAATAAACACAAGAATATTGTACTCTTTTTCCTTCACTAGGATTTTTTTTCCCATAGGGTTTTTTCCTAGTAAGGTTTTAACGAGGCATATTCTTCGTGTAATGGACATTCAAGGGGGAGTGTCGTGGAAGCTTAATGAATGTCCAAGTGGCAACTTACAAAGGAGATTAGTGTCTATTACTTGGCATTATTACACATAATAGAGTGGTGACTAATCACCCATGTACTTGCCTATAAATATGGTTAATGGAATAATGCATGAGATATGATTGATCACTCTACTTTTATCCTCCGTTCCTTTATGCATTATACACAAATACTACCGCATATAATAGCTCTACTTTTGTCCTCCGTTCCTTGTTGCTATTATCACAAATACACTACGTATTCTTGTTAAATCATACTTACATAATATAAATATATACAACATAAAAAATAATATTAAAACACACCAATCAAATGAAAAGAGAAAAATAAAAATTTAAACTAAATTTTCCCAAAAAAGTAAAGTTTAGACCCAATAAAAATAAAGTTTACATTAAAATTTGTTAAGAATTAATTTGCAATAATTGAAAGATTGAAAATAAGAAGAGGACAAATACAAGGACTGAAATGCATTTTTAAAAAAATTTTGCAGTGATGAACAGTATATGATTATGCACGCATATTTGGTGTTTTACAGCTCAGTTGGTTGGAGCAATTTCTGTACTCCATTTTGCCTTTTGCAGCTCGGTTGGAGGAGTTGCTCTTAGGGTTTACATTTAAATGCGTTAATGGTAGAAACAGGAATTGGCGACGACGAGGAAGGTGACCTGATTATAGATTGGGACGATCCGTTGCAGAACATACCCCCCGGTGAATATGGTTGGTGTTTCGATTCCGTCGATCACCCGGGTTTGGGGGTTTCCTCGTCGATTGATGAGGTAGACAGATATCTTCTGGGCGACAAACCCGATGACGCGGGGAAGGAAGATCAGATTATCATCGATGAATGTTTCGCGGACGAGTTTCTAGATTTGTCGCCTCAATCGAAGGACCCTCTCCACTGCTCCGATTCGGTGGAGGTTGGGGCGGACCGGGAAGAGAAAGGTAACTCCAATACTTTCGAGAATAGGGCGAACGATGCTATACAGACAAAGAGCAACAACGACGCCGTTGACATCTCGGATTACAATGATGATGAACCCGACGAGAAGACACGGAAAAGGTATTCTTTCTGAGCTTCAATTTCTACCCAATTTTGTGTTTGAAGCTGCTGTTAATTTGGCTTTTGATTCCTTTTACTGATTGATCAATGAATTTGTTTGATGCTTCAACGAATTTGTTTGACGCTCTGATAGTAAAACATAATTTGTTTGCTTGGACTATATTGGCACATTATTTCAAATTTCTTCTCCTGTTATGTAAACTGTGGTTTTATTGATTGTGGACATTTTGATTTACTGTTCATGTTTCCAATTGACGGACTCATTGTTGTTCTTTGCTCAATTGTGAACAATATCAATTATTCGACTTGCTTGGATCATAGGCGTGATCTGTGTTCTTCTACCAGTGCCGATTGTGCTTTATCATTGTTGGAACTTGGAAGTTTCAGCTTGGGAAGCATTTTAATAACTTATGATTAACTGGCATTCATTTATCTGATGATGAGGTGAATCGGATTATCTGAACGTAATGTGAGTTTGTCTTTTCAGGAAAATGATGAATAGAGATGCGGCCATGCGATCACGGGAGAGGAAGAAGATTTATGTGAAGGATCTTGAGATGAAAAGCAAGTACTACGAGGCAGAGTGCAAGAGGCTGGGGATGCTGCTCCAGTGCTGTGTGGCCGAGAATCATGCATTACGGTTTTCCTTGCACAATTCTAAGGCATATGATGCATCAGCCATGACCAAGCAGGAGTCTGCTGTGCTCCTGTTGGGTAAGAACTCCAAACCCCGTCTATGTGTCTTGATGGCATTTAATGGTCCAACACTCACAAATGTTCTAAATGTGGTGCTTTATGCAACAATGGATTGCATCTATGCTTTTTATTGATCATGACAAAGCAGAAGTATTTCTCTGGCCATCCTGTCCTCCTGTTATTTGCATTTAGTTTTAGCCTTCTGCTTCTCACATGAAGTTCTGTAGTTTAATGATTTAATCTGTGTGACATAAGAATAGGTAGAGAGAAACAATCAAAATTTCGCCACCTTGTAGTTTTAAAATTAGGGAAAATACCAAAATTCATTTGTATGATAAAACTGGGGTTGTAATCTTATGTTCAGTACTTCAGTATTTGTTAATCCTAAGTTTAGACATTCTATTGAAGATATTATTACTACAGAAGCACTTTCTTTCTTTTTTCTTTCTTTCTTCTTCTTTTTTTTTTTTTGTGTTTTTTGTGTTTTTTGTGTTTTCCCATATTAGGAGCACTTTATCCACCTTATCTACCCAAATTCAAAGACACATGAAAAGTTTCTACATATTCCTAGAGAGGAGATAAAAGCAGCATCAACAGGGAGAAAATTTTATGCCCTGTTTTGTATCCTAACTAGACTATTCTCTCAAATGTGTAAAACTATGTCTTGTCAGTGAGCCCGGGACGTAGTCTGTGTTTTATTGTTTCTTCTTGGGGATGTGGAAAAGCATAGAATGTTGGAAATAAACTACCCTGTATAAAGGGGGATCAATTACTTGTACAGAGTGGCATGCAATCAGTATAGCCGACTCAGCTCATATTGGGAAGAAGGCTATGATGATGATGAAATGGTGATAATGTGTTGGCCCAACCCGCTTGCATACTCAACCTCCCATGTGTTGGTGTTACCATGTACTATTATTATTAGATTAGATGCCTGAATGTATGTTGAATGATAATGGTGGTGGTTATTGTGCAGAATCCCTGCCGTTGGGTTCCCTGCTTGGCTTCCTGGCCACCATCATATGCCTTTCCATGCTGCTGCCAAGCCGATTACTCCTGTCAGCTCTGGAAAACATGAAGGGCATCGCCCCAGCAGAGGCAGAGCTGAGAAGAAGAAGAAGAAGGAGCAGCCTGGCTCCAAGAATGGCAGGAACTAGTGTTGAGTTACTGACCAGGTATTTGGTCCATCCATTGGCGATGGACAAGAAATACAGATCTTCAAGATCAAGGATGAAGAAGATATGTTAGGACTGTCTTGTCCTCTGCTACCAGTTAGTGCTGTAAAATTACAATAAATAAGGACACTTCCTCTTGTAGGTCGAGACTGCAGACTTCAGACCAATGTCAGTTTAATAATGTACTATTGTCCGCCCCTTTTGTTGCTTTTTTTTTTTTTTTTTTTTTTTTTTTTTTTTTTTAAAATAACCTTTATGCATATTATAACTACTTTTGTTCATGAGAAGGGTTTACTTGGATGGTCTATCATCTGTGATCTGATGGTTTCAAAAGAGAGGATGGCAATTTAGGTCAAAAGAGATGCTAATCTACAAGAAGTGGGACTTACAGTGGGCCAAAACCCACCGGTCATGATCCCAGGCCCCACAATGTTATTGTTGTTATACTATTACTCCCTCCGTCCCACGAAATTTGACACCTATTCTTTTTTTGGGTGTCCAACGAAGTTTGACACCTTTCCATTTTTAGATAAATTAAATTAATATAAGTTTGATTAGAATTTTAATTATTATCAAATCTCATTAAAAGTAATCACTTTTACTATTCTGCACAAATCCCAATATAATTTTATTTTTTTACACAAAGTTCCTTATATTCCTTTAATTCATAATATTTTAAAATTGGTACAGATAAAAATTATATAAAATATATATTCTAAAATTACACGATTAGACGATTATAACAAGACCATACTTGATTATTTTTATTTAATTACATCATTACGATACTTTAAGTCAAAGTTAAATACTATAAACAGTATCAAAATTTATTAGAATCTTAAATAAAACACTCACACCACTTTAACTATTAAACATCACCACCTAAATTACTTAAATTACCGTGCCTAAAAAAAAGGTATCAAACTTCGCAGGACGGAGGGAGTATATATTTTCCTTTCTTTAATCTTTGACTTTGGATAAAAACCAAATTTCGAATTCCCCTTTTATAGCTGGAAATTTATATCGTAATCCTATACTAGTAGCAACACACACACAAGTTTATTTATTATTTATTTATTTCTATCTATAGATGTATCGCTTTTATAGATAAAGTTGAAAATTTCTAAGTTGTTGGTATTTCAAGAGAGTGTGAAAGTGAGTGATAGTATTTTACTTACTACTATTTTAATCTTAAAGTGTGGCACATAGATTGTAGATATATAGAGCCATCAGCCTTTGTTTTTTTTTTTTAGATGTACAGAAACAGAGTGCTCATGCAAGTGGTTAAACCGCTGCCGCGGGATACCGACAAACGCCGCCCCCCTTATCCTTCTGCAGAATCATGCCATGCGCCTATAATGCCTATGTAAATATACATACACACAGAAACACATTATTATTATTATTTTTAATTATTATTATTATTATTATTATTATTATTATTAGATACTTTAGATAGGATCGAATTCTGAACGTGGCGTTACTTATAGGAGGATCTCCCTTCCCCCCTCCCTCTATTTATTTATTTAAACGAGTAAAGATATTCAGTCACCTCCACTAGCTGTGCCTGTGCCTGTGCCACAATTCAATTCTATCAATCAAACACTCACTCTTCGTCGAGAGGCAAAATATGGATTCTGATTACGGATTGCCTCGACAGCTTTCTGATCTTCAGAAGCTTCGATCAAGTTACCAGCCGCTCCTCCCGCCGTGCCTTCAGGTATCTATTCCTCTTCTTGTGCTCTGTTCTTCGTGGATTCTGTGTTGTTTTCCGGTAAATCCGGTCTGATTGTGGAGCAATTTTGAGATTTCAGTAGAGCAATGGAGCGATTGTTTTGCATCGTCTGTTGGATTGGAACTGCGGATTTGCGGTGTCTTCTTCTGTTTGTTGCCTCGGTTTTGATGCAATGAGTGTTTTTGGTTTTAATGAAGTGACGGCGATGTAGGAGGAACTTTGTTGTAGAGTTTGTAGCATGATTTATTGGTTTTTACTTTTTATGATGTCGTTCGTGTTGAATTCTGTAAAACTATGGACCAAGGCTAGTTTTTTTTTTTTTTTTTTTTTTTTTTTTAAAGATTAAAATTTTGTTCCAGTGATGCTAAGCGGCATTTGATAAGAGCTAGTGCCTTTAGGAAATACTTCCGTCAGTTTTTTAAAGTTTTATCATAATTATACAAGTTAAAATATGTATTGGAGTGTACGTGGTTGGGTCGTACCAAACAAAAAAAAAAGAACAGAGGAGGTAGTACAGAAATTTCTCTCTGATCGTACATTTATTGGATCGTCATTCACTACTGGCATTGACTATCTGAGACCTCGAGATTAAGGTTGTGATTAGCTTTGTTGAACAGTGGAGTTAATTTTTACAGTGCCTGGATTTAAATGTTAAGCTGCATCCCTCAAAGCTATGTGATTCAACCTTGTCTCATTCAAGCTTCTATGTGCTCGATGTTATCATTTCTTGAATTTCTCTTTCTTCACAATCTCTATCTTTGAATTGTACAGGGAACTACAGTTCGTGTGGAATTTGGTGATGCCACCACTACTGCTGATCCCGGAGGTGTCCACGCCATAAGTAGATATTTCCCTCACACATTTGGTCAACCTTTAGCACACTTCCTGAGGGCCACTGCTAAGGTCCCTGATGCTCAAATTATAACTGAACATCCTGCCGTTAGGTACTACCGTGGATGTTTTTTCATTTCGTGTATTCACTTTATTCCATCTTGAACATTATGCTCAACTGATCATATGTCTTTTGACTTCCTTAAAATTGATATCATGCTCACTTTTTGTTCTGGTAAACATCTCAGGGTTGGTATCGTTTTCTGTGGTAGACAATCCCCTGGAGGACATAATGTGATTTGGGGTCTTCATGAAGCTCTGAAAGTTCGCAATCCCAAAAATATTTTACTTGGATTTTTGGGTATGCAGTCTATCATGTTTATTAGATTGAAGATGTTCCTGTTTTCATCTTAAGTCTTTGAAGCTGGAGTTTCTTATCATATAATTTATCTCAATTTTGTTTGTTTATTGATGATTTCCAACTTATGTTTTTATGCTTTTATTTGGTTAATCTGAAAGTAGGTTATTACTTATACTATGTTTTAATTTCTCCCTCCTGCTTTACTTTTAAGCTGACCCTTTCCTTGGCACAATTCCCTGGAATTTAAGCAAATTTGTTTTAGTTTCTACGTGTTAATACTAACATCTATATTTATTTTCTCTTTGTGTGTTACCAGGCGGTTCGGAAGGCTTTTTTGCACAAAAAACTCTAGAGATTACTGATGAGATACTTGCCACCTACAAAAACCAAGGCACGTTTGGTTGTAGGCTTATATTATTGCTTGACCTATGAAGAAAACTTTCAAAGTTGGATTTGCTTATTTTGTTCTATGTTGTAAAGGGGGATATGACTTGCTGGGACGGACCAAAGACCAGATTAGAACAACAGAGCAAGTGAATGCCGCCCTTGAGGCATGCACAACTTTGAAGCTTGATGCTCTTGTCATTATTGGGGGTATCCTTCTTGTATGCTTTGAACGATTGAGTTAGGATACAATATCAATTACATATTCTTAATATTTTCAATATTTTCATCATGTAGGTGTGACATCAAACACCGATGCTGCCCAACTTGCAGAAACTTTCGCTGAAAGGAAATGCACAACTAAGGTATATGATGCAAGGTCCCTGTTTGAAAGCGTACTGCATTCCTTTTATTTTAGTGCCTATGAATCTGATTGTGTTATATCGTTATGCGGTTTATCTTCCTACCATGCACGTCTCCCTATATTTGCAGTCCCCTTACCCTTATTAATCATTATTATGCCGTATTATACATGTCTTGATATTATTAGGTTTTTGTCATGATCCACTGTTAAATTATTAGGTGCTGTATCTTCCAACCATGCATGTTCCCCTATTTTAGCAATGCGACGCCTCTTATTAGCTATATTCATGTTTGGCTTTTATCATTGCTTTGACTGTTCATTCAAATGTTCAATGCATTTTTGCAGGTAGTTGGTATCCCTGTTACTTTGAATGGAGATCTTAAGAATCAGTTTGTTGAAACGGATGTGGGCTTTGACACTATATGCAAGGTAATACTTCTCAATTTGTTTTTCTTGGTTGCTCTGTGTTTGTGTGGCTGTGGGTTTGAGTTGTGAATTTCACATGAGCTTATTATATCTCATTTATGACGGTTTGACTATTTTCTCATGATTATGATGGTTAAATAAATTGCCCTTGGTTTAACTATAAAGTTCTGCTTATTTGGCTTAATACTGTCACACATTGAAGGTTCTTGGAAAGTCATACAGCAATTCTTTTTCTGGAATATAATTGAAAAATCTTCACTGTTTCAGGTTAATTCCCAGCTAATTAGCAATGTCTGCACTGATGCACTCTCAGCAGGGAAGGTGTGCATTTCATGTTTTGCATATAGTTATCTTTATTTCCTAAAAGCAAGCTCTATGCATGTCTTTATTTATTCTTAGTCTTTTGAGTATTTAATTGTGAACTCGAACACCAGATCCAAAATACATATTAAAAAGAAAAAATGTGCGTTGCAACTTGCCCACTTCCCATGGACCTCCTATCTGGCTACCTGTGACTTGTTGCTGCATTTTATTTTTGTCTCATTTTTTATTGTCTCCATATTTGCAGTATTATTATTTTATTCGGCTCATGGGACGGAAGGCATCTCATGTTGCATTGGAATGCACTCTGCAATCCCATCCCAATATGGTTTGTGCCAGTTCTTTGTACTTTTTGATTGACAATTTCTGTCTCATGAAAACAGGCTTTGAGATTGACAATTGCTAATTTTGTTTTGCAGGTTATTCTTGCTGAAGAAGTTGCTGCATCAAAGCTTACACTTTTTGACATCACAAAACAGATTTGTGATGCAGTGCAAGCGAGGGCTGAACAAGGTAAAATTCATTAGGTGTCTTTTTTTTTTTTTTTTTTTTATTGTGTGTGTCAAGCATTTCTAACTATATATTACCTCCTAACTTATTCCCCATTTTAGATAAATATCATGGTGTAATCCTGTTGCCAGAGGGGCTCATAGAAAGCATTCCTGAAGTTTATGCCCTGTTGCAGGTGAATTGGCTTATTAGTTCTTGTTTCAGTTATTTAATTTTTCAAGCCTGCACAATCCTGAATATTATGCACACAATGTTGTTGTCAAATGGTGTGAAATATTTATATTTTGCAGGAAATTCATGTGTTGCTGAGACAAGGCGTCTCTGCTGAAAAAATTTCTAGTCAACTGTCACCTTGGGCATCTGCATTATTTGAATTCCTGCCGCCTTTCATCAGGAGAGAGGTACATCCGGATCTATTTCTGTTTCTTCGTCTCAATTTTTTACTGTTTTTTTGTTCTTTTTTTTTTTTACGCTAGCTTGCTTACGCTGAAGTTGATATTATGTTGTAGATCCTCCTCTACCCAGAATCTGATGATTCTGCTCAGCTGTCTCAGGTAATTGAATTAAATCTGCCTCCGTTTGTCCTACCACGAGGCGAACACTAAATGTACTGATTTTCCCACTTTTTTCCTGGCAGATTGAGACAGAAAAGCTGTTGGCTCATCTTGTCGAAGAAGAAATGAACAAGCGAACGGTGACTTCTCATTTTCTTGTTTCTACCATTTTCTCCTTGCACTCTAATTTTTCCCAAATGCTTCCTTTGTCCTCCTATGTCTGATAGTAGGGTGCACCCACTCTAATTTTCTGTTTGGTTCACAAGTTAATCTAATAGAAAGGCTAATGCAATACTACTGGAGAAAAAAGTGTCCATATAATGCTCTGTGTTTTTAGTTTCATTCAACAAAGCCATTGAAGCATTGGGGAGGGGTCATGTTCTTGATCGAACTATTCTTTTTAATGTAATTTTTCTCGGTTCATTATGTCCCGTGCAGAAAGAAGGAAACTACAAGGGAAAGAAATTCAACGCCATATGCCACTTCTTCGGGTACCAAGCTCGGGGTTCTTTGCCATCGAAATTTGATTGTGATTATGCATATGTGAGTTCTCCTTTTGAATCTATTCAACAACCCTTCTGTTAACCACAAACCTTTCAGAAAAACAAATAAATGTAAATAATTTACAAATGCATTTTACAGGTGCTCGGCCACATCGCCTACCACATAATTGCTGCCGGTTTGAATGGTTATATGGCCACAATAACTAACTTGAAGAACCCTGAGAACAAATGGAGATGTGGCGCTGCTCCTATAACGGTACAATTCCTTTGCTTCGATGTTTCCTCTTCACTCTATTCTGATCTGTAAAATAAGAAAATCGAACTTGTTGCTACTACTCTTAGGCAATGATGACTGTTAGACATTATGGGCGTGGCCATGGAACTTCAAACATTGGGAAACCAATGTTGCATCCGGCAACTGTGGAGTTGAAAGGCAAAGCCTACGAGTATGTTCCTAACACAATCCTTAATACTACAAGTATCCAGGCTTTGAACCAAATACTGTATCGCTGGTACATTGGCAGAGTTCATCTGTTATTATTTTCCTTTTTCCAGAATGTTGAGACAAAATGCGACCAAATACTTGCTGGAAGATGAGTATAGAAATCCCGGGCCCCTTCAGTTCGATGGCCCCGGTGTTGATGATAGACCGATGATCCTTTCTGTCGAGGATCAGGACTATATGGGCCGCATCAAGTTACTGCAAGAACACCTCAACAAGGTTCCATTTTTGCATTTGCTTCTCTTTTTGGAGAGCACAACACATAACACATACAAATATATATCGATAGTCATCGAACGCTACACCTCCAAAGTGGTGATAGCCACCATATTCATATGTAGATGGAACATTGTTTTGATTTTGTGCTTGTTTTGCATCCCAGGTTCGTGCAATAGTGAAACCAGGATGTTCACAAGATGTGCTTAAAGCTGCCCTGAGCGCAATGGCTTCTGTGACCGACATTCTCTCGGTAATGTCGTCACCTACTTCCAGCGGGACTCCCTTCTAGAAGCTTCCACGGTTCTCATGGTGAAGTTTGATTTTGAGAGGTGAGGGTGTAGTATACCTGTGTTTTTGTACAGTTACAACTTACAATAAATGAAACGTTGAGGTTGAATGTGCTTTGGAAATTAGCGTTGTGAAAAAATGGATACTGTCATCTTGAGATGTTCCACGTGTGCCAAATATTTTTTTAAGAAAAAAAAGTAGAAATATACAAATAATTACGAGATAGAACTTATCTTCGTACGAAACTCAAATAAAATGAACTAAATAAATGTAAAATACGAAAAAAGCGAGGATAAAGTAAAATGCTTGATTTGTGCTGATGCTGTGATCATGATCCTTGCCTATTTTCTTTTTTTGGTGAACTGATCCTTGCCTATTTTTTTTTTTTTGCTTGAGAGCCAACAAAGGCTAGGTAAAAATATTTTGATACTTAGGAAGTTTGAATTTACCTAATTCTGTGAATGATATGTATTCGATGGAAATTACTATAGAGGGCTTGGAAGAGAAACGGACTCGCTATCTGCCAACAAACTATTTTATTTTGATTTCTTTTATCATTCGTTTATCTTTTACTTCATATACTATCAATCTATTATATTCAATTTATTATTTTTTTACAGTATATATTTTTTTTTGGTTACATTTTACAGTATATATTTAAATATATGCTATAGTATTATTTTTAGTAATTAACATAATATAAGTAATTTATTAAAATTTTATTGTTATTTTGACTCATACGCCACATACCTGAAATAAATGTGTCTGAAAAAGATGCATTTTGGGGCTAATTTTGAACTCAATCAGGCTACAAGTTTAAATAAAATTATTGCAATCAGCCAAACACGTACTACAAAACCACAACCACGTCTCCATAACCATCCAGGCATCCACAATAAAAAAAAAAAAAAAACACAGAAATAGTTACAAACATATACTACTACAAAGCAGATCCTAACAGAGTATATGAGATTTACAAATATGAGTTGTAAACTCAAATGAGTTGTGAAAGAAAGTTGGGATAACTTACAGAGATGTTGTCGGCAACAGCTGGTAAGTTGGGATAACTTACAGAGAGGTTGTCGGCAACAGCTGGTAAGTTGGGATAAACTCAAATGACGACAGGCATCAGATCTAAAGTTGGGGTGACTGTGTTGCCCCGCTTGCAACATGATACTATTAGTCATTATTCCCAAATTTATTTCATCTCTGGTAAATACAATACTATTATATATATTTAAAATAAAAAAATTTATAAAAAAATGGAAACCTAGGACACATTGTTTTAAGGTTGTATATTTTTTGAATCCATTATATAATGGGAGGAGGAAAATAGACATCTCTTTTGTTAAAGAGAATCAGATGCAAGTGAAGAATAACATTAATTTCTTCTTGAAAATCATGTAACAATTGCAAAGAAAGATGAAATAAAATAGAACCAATAATATCAATACGTATTCAAGGTCGAATAAACATGAAGTTCGCCTTCATACAAGACTCAATTGTACAGTACAAAAATCAGACTATCCAAATGCAAGTCATCTTCGTGAAAACTAGATCCACAGCTAGCTTTTACCTCTGGAAGACTAAAAGATACATTAATTCTAAAGTTGATCTATCTATGATAATCGACTTTAATGCAATCTAATTCATATATTGAAGTTTGATGAAATCAGAAGTAGCCTACAGAGAGCGCAAGAATCACAAACACACACCGACCATGCAACATACACAACTTCGATCAAAAACAGCAAACTCCTGTGCATGTATGATATGATCGGATGTGCTTTGAACACCAGATCCATTAAACTATACCTTTGTTTCAATCCTCTAATCTGAAATCCTGAAAAGCATGCACAGCATCAACTAATTATTCTTTAAGTTTCACATAACATTATCAACTTCAAAACATCACATTGTTTGAGACAAAACACCACGGGACTGTTTCATCCATTCTAAATATCATTAAAGTTCATCAGAAGACTTATTAAAACCCAAGTCGACTAGTATGAACATAAATTTCACTATAATTTCCTGCAACCTACTTTTGGCCTTTCAAAGATTGTCTGATACAGAAATCTAAAGCATGTTCCTATTGAAATTGAAAGAAGGCTTGAAAAATAAAAGCAAGTGTAAGCTGTCACAAAGTAAACTTATCTGGCAGTTCAACTTTTAGCAAAACAAACAGGGCAATCTTTTGGCGGTTGCAGGTTGTTCAGTTGCAACTCCCAAAACTCACCATAATATGCAAATTACAGCCTCCTATATAAAAGCTGGTTGCTTCACTGATGAGCTACACTGAAAGTTAAATGACCATGTGTATTGTACATACAAATATCATGTTGCTTCCTCAAGTCAGAATAAAGATTTGTGCTTACATCATCAATGATCTCAGGTATATGTATAACATATGCAGAGAAACATTGTTTCTAAAAAAAAAAAAAAAGCTCCAGTGTGCATCGCATAACATACCATAAATGTGATGCCAATAACTCAACGGCTTCCCCCTGACTGAATATGCAGGAGCAAGAAATGATGCATCCCCTTCTAACATTCAATAAGGAATTCATTGAACAGAGTACTTGCCAACTTGCATAGTTGTGTTGAGAGCCTAAAGGATCTTATACTCAATTACTCATAACATGGCAATTTGAATCCTTTTCTCGCATTCCCTCATTTTTTTGTGCCACCTACTTTCTATAATAGATTCATTACCTCCCCAATTTAATTTAGCATGCCTCCACATCCATATAAATGAAAAACAACCTTATGCATATAAGAACACTAAATCCCTATGAAGGAAAAAATAAAAGCTAGCCAGTCACATAACAATTAGTTTGGCAGCCGATCAGGATAGCATACCCATATGCAAACTAATCAGTAATCACCAAAAAGGTAAACTGCAATACTATCAAATATAAAAAGCAATCCTAACGACATGTATATCGTATATGCAAGCACAGAACAGAATAGCAATCGGTTTTCTTGGAGAAAACAACAAACACCAGCCACTAGTCTAATTCATTTGATACAAAATGTAACCTTAGTGGCCCAATGGCTAAATCATTGGATACTGTCCCATGGCGAAAAACAAGCATAGCCCTACAATTTCCACTCCATCACTGCCCTTTTACCTCTCTATCTTTCTCCTCCCTCTCCCGGTTCCACTGCTCAATCCTTGCCCGACGCTCTTCACTCCCTTCCCTCACAGGGCTCCTGCTCCTGCTCCGCCGCCTCGGTGGAGGGCTCCCTCCATGCCTTCTCCTGTCACTCTCATGCCGATCACCACCTCCACCCCTCCTACCACTTCCACGGTGGTCCCTCCTATCATGATCCCTCTCTCTGTCCCTCTCCCTATCTCGCTTGGGCTGATGGGTGGGACTCCCGCTCCTGCTGCGGCTCCTCCTAGTCCCCCAGTATCTGCCTTGGTTCTTACCAAACAGCTTTCTCCTCAAATCCCTGCTAATCATCTTCACGTGCATAAAATTACAATACCCGCCACGATTGCAATTATTCTCCTCGAATTGCCTGCACGTGGCCTCGCGAAAATCTGTGACAGGTGAAAAGTCAGCAATAATAGGGCGTCCTGAGTAATACCTCCCCTGCAAGGCGCTCAAAGCCGCCGCGGCGTGATCCTCCTCCCTGAACTGAACATACACATTCCCGATCATATGGTCGGCGAGGTTGTCGCACACGTGGAGGCTCTCGATTTCGCCGAATTTGCTGAGCTCCTCGAAGATGTCCTCGTAGAAATCCTCCAGATGCTCCTGGATCTTGCGCGGGTCGATCGGCTGCCCCTGCGCGTCGACGCCGGGGGTAATCATGTCCGGGCGCTGGTACATGTTGGAGAGCAGCAGCGTCGGCGATATGGTGGGACGATTGTGGAGGCGAGAGCAGCGGTCGCCGTGGCGGCATGCGCCGATCTTGAAGTAGAAAGGGCAGTTAACGCGGTCCTTCTCGGTCCCGAAGATGGAGGCGAGATGCTCCGCCATGGTTAGCCGGACGTCGAAAAGTGAGATCGGAAAATAGCAGCGGGAAGGCGCGGGGCCGATTTGATTGGATTAGGGTTTGAGAATGGGGCAAAAGTGAAAAACCCCTAATTTCTCTGTGAGCGTAGTACGCAGAATGGAAAACCTGAACTTAAATCGAACGTGGAATTAAGAACGGAAAAAAGGCCAAATATATCATTTTTGTTTCAAAAAAAAAGCTAAATCTATCATTTTTCTATTTTATTACCGAATTTATCCTCTACATATGCTAATTATATCCGGAAATATCCTAAATTCACTAATCGTGGAATGTCTGCTGACGTGGCAATAAATTAACTTAAACCCTACACGCTGGATCGAATTTGAAGTGTGTCTCGAATTTGAGAGACACTTCAAATTCGATCCAGCGTGTAGGGTTTAAGTTAATTTATTGCCACGTCAGCAGACATTCCACGATTAGTGAATTTAGGATATTTCCGGATATAATTAGCATATATAGAAGATAAATTCGGTAATAAAATAGAAAAAATGATAGATTTGGCTTTTTTGAAACAAAAGGGAATATATTTGACCTTTTTTCCAATTAAGAACAGTAGGCTGTCGGGCTTTGAAATTACATAAACACCCATGGCTCCAACATAGTTATACAGTTTGACCTTTTTTTTTTTTTTCAGTTTCACTTTAATTTTATTATAATTATAAAAGAAAAAATATAATCAAATGAGATTTTATTCAATTCGTCTAATTTTTTAGTGGGAATAGATCAGATTATCCGACAAGGGCATATGGCCTAGGCTACTGAAGCCAGGCTAGTAGACTATGCTTTTTTTCTTTATAAATAGACTATGCTTAGACTATTTTGAAAATCTATTTAACTAAATAGGCTCTGGTCAGTTGTTATAAAAAATCTATTCGGCCTACCAAGTCAGCCTATTTGCGTACAAAGAATATGTGATATTTTTATTATGTTGAGGTAATTATTAATTTGATCTTATATACTTATTCCGTTTTTAAAAGATTGCTACATTTGTAAATGTGACATTGTTCATACAAACATTTTGACTTAAAATTTTATCATAGTTATATAAAGTAAAATATAGCTAAGTGAAATATTATTAGATTCGTTTCGTCATGTAGTTTTTAAATATAGAACTTTTAGATTTTTAATACTTGGGGTTAGGGACTTACCCTAGTGGTCAAGTCCCCGTCTATCAACCATAGGTTAGGGGTTCGATCCCATCCGACCCTCTATCCTTCCCCTTTATCCCCCTTTAAAAAAAAAATATACCCACATAAACTATCTATCCCAACAAAAATATTGAAATAATTTTAGTTCTAAGTAATGAAATTGGCCACATTTCAATCAAAACGTATTTCAGAGTTCAGACGAGCTGAACTATATAGTACAATGCCCCTAGAGACGATACAACACACTGAAAGAACACAACATAAGCCACATGGGCTATACACAATCAAGAAACTGGAAGGTAAAGAATCCTTCTTTTTGTTTCCCCAAATTGACAAACCAACCACACAATAAAAGATGTATTGAAATACTGATTAAGAAATGCAAACACGATTGTGCAGTTAGTTATCATCAATCCATCATCTGGGCAGGGAACTTGGAGGAAAATTGCGCAGGGGATTCTCCCGCAGCAGCTCCGTTTCCCTGAAATACAACGCAGAACAATTGGTGAGCAAAAGGTTTTACAGTTTGTGTTTGTCTCATTTTAAGTATACGAATCCATGCATCTTACTTGGTGAGATCCCTACCGTCACCTGGCCTGAGCTGCAGGGATGAGGATTTCCCTGGCTCCTCGTTATCTCCGTGTTTGTGTTTCCTGCAGGAGATATTGGCTTACGGATAAGAATTTTATTCAAAGACAAAGCTTGCTTTTGAAATGGTTAGTGGTGTTTTTATTTAAAGTATAGCTTACTCTGGGCATTCTTCATCCACAAAGATCTCAATGCTTGGGCCGGGAGGAGGTCTCACAGGTCTGTGGCCAGGTCTCTGGGGAATCTGTAATAAAGTAGTGCTTGAATAATGAGTATAAATTGGGTGTTTGGCATTGTTGACTTGTTGTATGTAGAAGAGGATTAGAGTTCGTCGTTTTACCTTATTTGATGTCCATTTGGAAGGCATCGCATTGTTCTCTTTGTTTCTTTCTGCTCGGGCACCAAGTGAGTGCCATGGTTTTACCATGTCTGTCTTGGACATCTCCCGCTGATGTCCTGACATTGAACTATTGCTGATGTCTTTAAAAATGGACAGTGTAGATGTTCCTGAAGCCCTGAAAATAACACGAGTGAGAAATTAATTTGAAGGCCTACTAGTACTTTGGTGTATCATATGGAGTATTATGCATTAGAATCTTCTGATGAATCTTATTGCACAACTACATGAGAAAATAAAAGAAACCATTATGCCCCCCTTTCAAAACTACGAAAACAAGTACAAAGATGTATTTGCAATCATTGATAAACGATGGAATTGCCAAACTCTATCAAACTTGTTGGTCATTACTTGAATCCATATATCTTTTATGAGAATAAGGAGATGCAACATGATAATGAAGTCATTGAAGGACTATTCCAATGCATAAAGACTGTTGGTGCTTGATACTTCTACTCAGGATGAAATAATGAGTGAGCTATTTATCTACAAGGAAGGGGAAAAAAAAAAGACTTTCTGGAAGTGACTTTGCTGAAAGACAATGGAAAAAACTTCTCCTTGTAAGATGTACTTTACAAATTTTTTTAAAAAAATATATATATAGAAAAAAAATTATATTATTACATTAACAATGTGATTTTGTAGGATAGGATATGTTTGGGTCATCTGTGCCGCATTCTTACTTATCTTATAATAAATTTATTTTATTAAATTTAATACTTTATAAATAGTTATTCATTTCTTATGTCTATTAGAGCTTCATGCATGACAAAAGAAACAGGCTTGAACACAATAAGCTGAATGATTTGGTCTATATTAAATACAACAAAAAGCTGCATGAGAGACATCAAAAGAAAGATGAATTTGATCCAATATCACTCGATGATAGAGATCATTGCAACGAATGGTTGGTTGGAGAAGTGGATAATGAGGATGAAGATGGTGCTAATGTCTAGTTTTTTATGATGACACGCTTGATTGGAAAACACTGTACGAGGCTTCGGGTGTTGCTGAGCCTATAATTTACACTAGGAAAGCCTCAAACACTAAGAAAAGATGGAGCATCCGAGTGCTACGAGTGGTTTTAACAGCCAAAAAGAAAAGTTGCTGTTGTTGCATCTAGGGATGATTTGGAGGACCGAGTTGAAGAATACTTTATGGATGAGACATCTAGTGAAGAAGAAGAGAGGTATGCTTCTTTAGATCATGAGGATGATTATGTTGGGCTTGATATTGATGAGGATGATGAGTATATTTTTTTTAAAATTTTGGAGTGTTTTATGCTTGTTCAAGATTCTATTTGTATTTGTTTAAAACTTTTAAGTAATTTATGAATTTTATTTGACTGTTTTCATTAACTTTTTTCTATTATTTGTTGTTTCTAATTAACTTTTCATTAACTTTTTAATTTAATATATTTGGCGGCCGCCATATAACCCGCCACGGCGACATGCCATCCACCATAGCCTATGGTGGTATTTTGGCAATCCGCCATTGATAACATTGGTGCAATTTAATCACATATCTAAGAAATCCTGTTTCTAACCTGTGGGGCTGTTATCGGTGCAATTTAACCTCAAATGACTAAGAAATCCTGTTTCTAACCTGTCGGGCTTAGGTTTTTTCCTAAAAATATCCGAACTCTCTGAAGTTTGCTTTCCTGCCATAACAAGAGACAACGCTTAGCAAAATATATGTTACCTGGGAATTTGATAGCCAAAAGGGTGAACGGACATCTTACTTGTATCTTTAGCCAGTATAGTTCCAAAGCTTCGAGCAGGAAACTGGTTCTCTGTTGAATCCTCCTGAGGATCAATAAGAGGGCGGGCTGCCTTAGCATTGAGTTAAGCAAACAAGAAAAGAAACACAGGAAACAAAAGAGAACAGCATTCAATTAGCAAAAGAAAACTATCATACTTCAGCAGCGTTTAATTGTCTCATTGAACGTGCAAGAAACTTCTTGTAAGCTTCTGCCAATTTTTCGCTTGGTTGAGCCTTCCTAGTACCAAAAACAAAGAACTGTTTATAACTTATAAGTGCAATGGAAGCACTAGGAAATAACACAGTTGTGAAAGCAAATTATTCCGTTAACTTCAGCAATTTGTGCAAAACAAGCACGTAAATAACTACTGATTCCAGGAATATTGACTTCCTCTTTCTCATCTCTGCTTCTTCATACATGCGCAGTTGCAAAACCAAAAAGGCCCTTTTAAGAGCAAATTACATGAAATTCCCAGGGTAAAGAAACAAGATGAAATATGTTTGTTGTGAACTCCGGATCTAACAATATTTTCTATAATAACTATGAACTTTTATGTCATTCAGGAATACACGACAAGGTAATGCACTTACATGGATATCCCACGGTTTAAGATCTCATTTGCAGTTCTGATTTTGTGCTTATGTTCCATGTGTAATGCATATGCAATGTAGAAGGAGGCATACATCACCCCGATTTTGTTTGACTCCAAAAACTTATAGATGACTTCTGCATCTACACAATTTTCAGCCTGTTACACAAATTTAGAAATGCAATCACCATAAGTGTTGTACATCAAGGGCTTTAATGAAATGAAGAAAAATATAAAGGAAGTGCTTACGTATTCCAACCAAACTTTCAGGTACCGAAGATCATTTTTGTAGCGGTCTTCATGCCAAAAAGTGCGAACACATTGTTCATAGATCACAATTAGTCCTGAGCAGTCGCCACCAGGAGGGAAAGCCTCTTGAACCCATTTGATGCACCTTTTCAACAATAACAAGATTAACAAGGAAAAAGTAGACTGAGTGACTCTCCTTATTTGAGAGAGGCTTGGATATATTTCAACTATGTTAAATGTCAAGAAATTAAGATTCTTATACAACCTATTATACAAGAGCTACCCCTAAGTATCAGACTAAGTTTAAATTATTTTCCGTTTAATGTCTAACCATCAAAATCTTGACTAAGAAATTGCCTAACTGAGATTGCTCAAATTAAATGTGCAAATGCACCTTCCTCAGTTTTGAAAAATTGCTGTCGCAGTAGATCCATGAAAGTTAGCAATCAATACAAAACGTATAAACACAAATTCTCATCAGATGAAGAGTTTCTAACATATGGCGACTTCCTATCTTAAAAAGATGTAAACTTAATACTCTCTACACGCAAATCACAAAAACAGTAGTAGTAAAAGAACCAACCATGACTCAGCTTAGATTTCTTTTTCATCATTGGGCTTATAGTAACTGACTTATCGGGAAAAAAACAATGGTTGTACATCCTCATTAATAATTTAAGTGAAATTACTTGAACCCCGTTGAGGTTGAGCTGTTGGTAAACAGCCCACCTGACAAAATCATTTATAATAGTTGCTCTTGAGCATGCCGGTTACTTTCCCAAATCGAGATCTAAAGAGTGAATAAAAATTCAAAATCTGACGAACATATGAACTGAATGCACATGAACAATGCATTCAAAGGCAAACCCCCAAATGACATAAACGAAAACGTATAAATTGAGTGGTGCTGAAAAAATCATCAGTACATAGTACAACTCCACACAATGAAGGCACACAAAGTAGTGAAAACTCACTCTAGCCAGGGCTGCAGAGGATCATCGCCTGTATAGTCGTCAATCGCCTCGATCAATTTCCTATTCATTCCAAAACATTCAACAATCAATCTCGAGAACAGCCAACACACAACCGAACAAAATACTAGAATCAGGGAAATTTGATCACCTTCGATGATGAAGAAGTGAATTCTTGAGTTGAGACTGGGAGTTCGATTTGAGCGCGTGGTTGAGAAGGCGAACGTTGCGGCCGCGCTTGAGGGGGCGGACGTTTTCCTTGAAGAGCTCCCACTCGTTGCCGCTCTCTTCCTTGGAGACCAAAAACTCCGTCTCTGGATCCAGAAACACTTCCATGGTCGTCGATTCATCCAATTTGGTGGTGGCCATTGCTGCTTTCCTCCGATTCTTGTTCCTCGTTCCTTTGCTTATCGGACCTCCTCCTCTCCGTAGGGTTTTTGAATTTTGAAATTGCGAAATGACGTTGAATCTCTTTTTCTAGCCGTTAGGACTTGGGAGGAATGGGCTCCCAGGTTAAATAGATAAGAACCAAATGGGAAAATAAAAATCAGATTAAATTAAGGGTCATTAGACCATCTATCCATGACCTAGTCCCCATTGGATCAATCTCCACCTCACTAATTGATATAAAAAAAAAAATTGGTTTGGAGACCAACTTGGGTCGACCAAAAAAAAAAAAGCAACCACATGGTCTCATTCCTTTGCCAAAGAGATTGTCAACTCAAATTCTAAATAATAAAATTTAAAACATTATATCTTTTGTAATTTAAAATAAAAATAATAAAAAACATATACCAAATTTTATAATTTTTCATTCTCTACAAATAGAGACCACTCTTGCTATATTTTTGATAAAAATTAATTTTTTATATATTATATTGTGGTTGGATGGTTGGGTGGTTATTGATAAAGTATGTTAAATTTGAGTGGTTGGGTTGGGATGAATATTAATGAGTTGGAGGAAAGAGAAATTAATTAAATAATGAGATGGTTGGATGGTTGGGTGGTTGGGGTGGTCATGGATAATGATAGTCTTAGTGAATATTGACAAAGTTCCCTTACTAGCCACACACATTCCACCTACACACATAAAATTTTAAAATCTCATAATTACACACACTCACCTCATTGAAGTATTTAATAGTGTTGGTGTGTGCAGATGGTGCATATGTGTTTGGTATTAATGAGGTGTGTTGGATATATATTGATGTTTGGGCTGTATAAATACTTATCACATACAAACCACTCATTAAGCACTTGGGCTCTACTTATTCAACTCTGAAACCAAATCTATCATATTTATCATTTGGAGTGTGTTAGATTACATAACTTTTCATTTAATTTGAAAGAATTAAATATTTAATCAATTAAGTATATTCAATAATAAAAATTAAAACCGCTTAATTAAATAAGCATTTAATTTTCTTAGTACAAAATCAATTTAAGGAAAAAGTTAATATCAAATAACTTAAGTTTACTCCGCCAAAAAAATAACTTAAGTTTGAATGAAAAAAATAATAAATTTTAATTAAATAAAATTCTTCTTTATTTTTATTCTTCGTTATTTTTAATTAAGTTAATGTTAATAGTATAATATAAAAATTAATAAAAGATAATAATATTAAATTATTTTGGTAAATATTGATATTCATATGTCGGTAAAGATGTGTGAAAGTTCAAGCTACACAAATTATAAAAAGAAAATAATGGGAAGAATAAGGGTAGTCGAAAATTGAACCTACAACATTGTGATTGAAAGTTAAATCGAACGCTGACTACTTGGGCTAAGTTCTGGTTCCATAATACTTTAAGTAGTAGTATAGGGCAATTTTTCCACAAAAATAACTTTTTGAAAATAAACACACAAAAAGGAATACTTATGGAAAAGTGGATAGGAATGATTAGAGGATGGTGTTGGTGTAGACGGAGACGCCCTTTGATTTTTGCTTGATCGATTGCCCCCGCCCCACCCCCGCCATGTCTCTGCTCCTCCCTCCGCCGTCGCTTCTCGGCCGCCACGGCCGGCGAACGGACCAAATTTTACCGACCGGTCGGGTTGCTAACTCCTTTTCCCGCTTTAAAGCTTCGTGGCAAGAGGTAGGCCCATCGATAACATTGCAGATGCACTCAAACTCTTTGTGCTAGTTTGTAATTCGATTACGTTCTCTAATCTCTACTACTGACTGAATATTCGGCGGAAGGTCGCCGGAGTTTTGGTGTTCTCGGCAATTCCTTTCACGGCGGTGAAAGCTATCGCCAATAGTCCGCTCGGGGAGGCGCTGCAGAGGCGAATGGAGGAGAAGAAGCAGTTTTATAAGGAGAATTCTTCCAGGCTGAAGGCGCTCTCTGACAAAGCCAGGATAGAGAGGTAATTCGCCTTTGTGTATTCACATTTGAACGCTGCGTTTACTATATTTGCCTTGTGATTTGGTTCATCATTTGGTCCTGTATTCTGTGACCAAGACGCTAGTAGCATATGAGTACTACAAATTAACCAGATAGGAAATTTAACATTTACATTTTGAGATGAAATGAAGTTCATTGTGCCATCAAATGCAAATTCAATGATGATATAGTTCAGTACAGAGTACTTTGAACAAATATTTGCAACCTCCAGATTCTATCCAAGAAATTTGTAAATATGTCTTATAAATTTTGAAGTCCTCTTGTTTTCCAGCCTGTGGTATGGGAAGAATCGCCCTCGCTGGCTTGGTCCAATCTCTTACGACTATCCTGCCTACCTCTCTGGTGAGCTGCCAGGGGATTATGGTTTTGATGTTGCAGGTTTGGGTCAGGATCCCGTGGCCTTGCAAAAGTATTTTAAGTGAGTATATCTATCATATGAATGATATCTTCCTTGGTAGCCAGTGTTATTCTTCATCCTGAAGCCTTAATAGGGTAGTACCTAATGACTATTACTACAAATCAGTATTAGTTCTCTACTCTATTAAAATATTAAATTCATTGAATATAATGCTAGTTGTTTATGAACGGCATCTCTGTGCTTCATCTGTTTTAGTTTCCAGACGTATAGTACTCAATTCATATTAACCAGAATGCATTGGGGTTGTGTCGTAGGCTAGCTATCATCATCCTTATATTGAGGCTTGGTTCTATACTTGCCTTCCGTTTTCCAGTTTCCAGCTATATCTTACTATATCATTGAGAGTCCTGGATTTAAAGTAATTATCTTGTTTACTGGATCTGATATGGGATTTGATTCAGGAAAACCTGTATCTTTAAGTTGAGAACATCCTCATTTAACAAGATTAGAAATACTGACAAATTCTAAGTTTTTATACAGTTTTGAAATACTCCATGCAAGGTGGGCTATGCTTGCTGCACTTGGTGTTTTAATTCCAGAAATCTTAGACTTAATAGGAGCATTTCATTTTGTGGAACCTGTTTGGTGGCGAGTGGGCTACTCAAAGCTTAAGGTTTGTATGTGAGCATTTCATTCTTCTGTTGAAGCCTCTTCTATGTGAGCTGGAAGTTCTTTAGTAGTTTTTTGGAATTGCATGTCAACAGCACCTCTAGAGCTTTATATAGTGTTCAAATCCTTTTGGTGAAACCATGCTGAAAAGTCTAAAAAAATTCCTTAGTGAGATTCTTGAGAAAAGCTATTGTCTTTACTCTTTTTATGTCATTGGATATATGGGCGCATAATATTTATGGATTTGGAATCATGCATGGTAAGAACCCCTCTCCCCTGGTACCTAGGAAAGAAAACAAAAAATCTTAAGAGGATGTGAAAATGGAAGTTCCATCAGTCTCTTGTGCCTTCGTTCCATGCGAGACTGCTACACGACTTGACTCATGGTTAAATTCTAGATTTTCTAAAGTTGAATCATACAGATGACTTAGCCTCATTTTCTTCTTCATTCGCGGCCCCTATGTTAACATTACAAGCATCCGCTGGTGCTAATTCATGGCAATTGGCTAAATTAATTCCAAGCAACTTGTGTAATTGAATTTGAAAGTTTTATTATAATAATTCAGCAATGATTTTTTATTGATTGAGTAGTTTATAACCAACAATCCTATTACTCAAAGGGTGGTTTCTTAACATAAGATGGATACAAAATACTATATAGGAATGAAAATAAATTTGTTCTTTTATTTATTCTATTCTGGAGTAAAATTCCCAAATATCATAAAATTTTACTGCTCAAATTGTTTCTTTTCCTTTTGTCCATCCCTTTGTAGCCAATGGCTTAATTTGTACAATAAACTATGTCGAATTATAATTTTTGCAAATTGAACTTGATGCATTTAATACCAAGTCTAAGTTGGAGATGAACAATATACTGGTACATGGTTTTCTTTTTTATACTGCATATCATTTTCATTACAGTTAATTATTCAAACTGAATAATGGAATTATATTTTGTGTATCACGGAGGTGTTAGTGATTTGACTACCTTAATCATCATTTCGAATTTTTTTTTTCAGGAGAATTTGTATGATCTCACTTATCAACGTTTATCTCCTCCTTTAGTTTAAACTTATCCAGTATAAATCTTGCACTGCAACAGCGTGTGTATGCAACACTGCCACGGCAAACTTTCCTATGTGCAAAAGAATATCATTACTCTCATCTAGCATGATTTCACATTATTTGTGACCTTGTATCAGGGCGACACATTAGACTACCTCGGCATCCCTGGTCTCCATGTTGCCGGGAGTCAAGGAGTGATTATCATCGCCATTTGCCAAGTCCTACTGATGGTTAAGACAAAATAAGCATTCATCCCGTTCCCCCATGGACTCTTTTAAAGCTGCAGCCTATGTAAAAATGGATTTTTATTTTCTGGTTTTCTGTCCGCAGGTTGGTCCAGAATATGCAAGATACTGTGGCATCGAAGCTCTGGAACCTTTAGGCATCTATCTACCTGGCGACATAAATTATCCGGGAGGTACACTTTTTGATCCCTTGAACCTTTCTAAAGATCCTTATGCTTTTGAGGAACTTAAGGTGAAGGAGATTAAAAATGGTCGTTTAGCAATGGTTGCCTGGCTAGGGTTTTATGTTCAGGCAGCTGTAACAGGCAAAGGGCCTGTGCAGAACCTTCTAGAACACGTTGCAGACCCTTTCCACAATAATCTGCTTTCAAAATTAATGTCCCCTTAGCTTGTTTTTGAAGATGATTTGATTCTATACATACTCTATTAGTTGAAGATTAAAATTTGTATAACTTGAAAATAATAACGGTAGTGTGTATTCAATTCTCAAGGGGTATGTTATGTAGCCCAAAAATTCTCAAGGGGTATATTCACTATGTTGGCACGCATCCATTAATTTTTGTCTTGCGTTCACTATCCTTGAACGTTTTGTTAAGAAATAATTTATTCTTTTTGTTATGAAAATTGATGACTTAAATATAAAATAATGGCCAAAAGAACAGAAAAATTTATGACTTGAATGGCGTCTGTTGAACTTAAACAATAACTCAGATTTCTAAATAAAGGGTACATTTTTAAATTCATCAAAACGAAGACGTAATAGTCCTCATCTTAATACATCACCCCCTACTAGACCTAGCAAACAAATTTAACATTTTTTTAAAAAATAAATAAATAAATAAATACTCTTGATGTTTATAATTTAAGTTAAATAATTGTCAAACTCTCCCAATCAAGTTGCCGTTAGAAAATGCTCCGTTTCAGATATGTAAATACTAGTAAATACACAAGACAAAAATGAGAATAAAATACAAACGTTTATAATTTAACGGGTTAAGTAGGAAAATGATGCAGGAATGGTGTCCTGATGTCTTTTGCTCCAAAAAAAGTTTATAGAGCAAAGACCAAGATTCTTACCACACCCCAAAACCAACCCCCACGCCAAATATGCTTACCAATTACTATCATATAACTAGAATCTACAATTTTCGGAGGCTGCGCAGGGAAGAATTTTAATTTTCAATATTCCAAAAGATTTTCCCCTTCAAGAATCTTTGCTAATGCATTGGAATAAGAACAATCAATCGAAGCAAAATATACCAATACCAATAATTCCAGCCAGAAAAGGATGAGAGTGAAAAAATTTCATGAAAACAGAACCAATACTTTCAAAATTTGATGTCTTCTCAACACAAGAACTTTGAATCAACACAAATTAAACCTTGATAGCATACTTCCTCAATGGGAAGTACATTTCTTTCTTTTTTTGCTTTTCCGTCTTCAAAGATGCCTGGAGAAAAATGATGTCATGGACAAATCCATTAAAGAGGAATTCCAGTCTAGTAGAAATTCATAGTCTGGTAATGAAATGATACAACATAGTCACAACTCACAATCCTAGACAACCCACCCATTTCACCATTCGGCTAGACCCCAACAAAACAATAATGATAGTATAACCATGATCCATATGGCTTATTTACGAACACAATACAATCTGGCCAATGATGGATTTCATATCCACATTCCCTAACGAATTTAGCTATAAGGGTGTGAACATGTTTAGTAAATACCATTAACTACTCAGCATCCTTTGAATTTGTTTGGATATAAAGATTCAAAGGTAGAGTTAAAACAAGCACTGAAGTTGAACCTAAAATCCCTTTTTATTTTTCACAGCATTGAAAAATTGAGATCCTCCTCAATTTAAAAGTCTAGTTAGTTGGAATTTTCTTCTTACGTCTATCACCATACAAATTACCTTCAATTCAAATTTATAGATCCAAATGGGGCTAGAAATAGGAATCAACATTCAAAAACCTATTGAGATAACTGGAAAAGGGTTATGTCCTATGCACTCATAAAAGGGTTAAGTCGCCAAATTCTGTGAAATACACAATTAGGACTTATACAGTAAAAATTAAACCCATGTGTAGCAATCCATCAAATCTTTTGAATTCTATCTCCAAACCGGGGGAAAAAAATCAATTAAATAAATTGAATAATTGGGAAAAAATAAATTAAAAAAGCAGCAAAATTAAACATCACACCTGGTGCTTGGTAAGGCGACGGCGGATGGCTCGAGTCTTCTTGGGGCGGAGATCGAGCGGCAAATACTTCTTGTTCTTGTAGGCCTCCCGCAGAACAGACTTCTGCTTCTGCGAAATCACGGTGAGCACCTGCGCGATCGACAGCCTCACCACCTTGATTTTTGACAGTTTGTTCGGAGCGCCGCCGGTTACCTTCGCCACGCGGAGCAACGCCAATTCCGCCTTCAGATCCTTCAGCTGCGCCAACAGCTCCGCCTTGGTCTTCTGCCGCAGCTCGTGCACCTTGATCCTAGCTGCAAAAACCACACACCAATTAGACCAAAATAGAGAAATCCGTAACGAAATACGATCCTCCTCCATCAATTCTTCCGAAGAAGGGAATGCCATGAAACACTTGTCTTCGTACCCATTTTCCTCGTCGCTCGTTCTCTGTTTCGGTTCGGCGGCAATCTTAAAACCCTAATATGGTTTTTATAGAAACAATATGGGTCCTTTTCTTATTGGGCTTTAACAAAAAGGGCCGAATCCATATTCACTGGATTACTATTTTAAAATTCAAAGCCCATATTGGTGGACACCACAGCCCACTCGTTTTTGTGTGTTTGTGTTTTCTTTTGAAAAAAGAAAAACGATAAGAAAATATTTTGCTTTGTTTTATAAATATACTATATAACGTGATGAGTACTTAATCTAGTGGTGAAGTTCTATGATTTACAATCTTTAGTTCAGGCGTTTGATTCCTCACTCACTCCCTATCCTACCTATTTGTCCGTTTGTAATTTTTGTGACTAATTCCTATTATCCCTTCTTAGCCTATATAGTCTGCATAGGTCTTCAAAATATACTAACGCAGCAAAAAAAAATACTAACGCAGAAGGAAAATAGTAGTGGTATCAATTTTCGATACGATCCGAAAACACAAACCCGGTGCAGTTTTGGGTTTAGTCATTTTTTGGTTTCTTTAATTAGGTCGATCCGAAATTCGACTTAAAAATTTTCAGGTTTTGTTCGAGTTTGGTATTTCAAGTTCATTTCGGGTTTCGAGTCGTGTTCGGGATTACAGATTTTGTGTTATACCCTTACTCAACACCCCGATACGAACACGACCCGAACATGTGAAACCTGAAACACGACCCCGACCAACCTGATTGAAACACGACACGAACACGACCCAAAACATAAAATTGACACCCTAGAAAATAGGCCTACAAAACAATGGTAGATCATCATCATCATCATCATCATCATCATCATCATCATCATCATCATCATCATCATCATCATCATCATCATCATCATCATCATCATCATAATAATAATAATAATAATAATAATAATAATAATAATAATAATAATAATAATAATAATACAACTGGAAAATACAAAGCCATAATCAAATTACATATAGTAATCTAATATTATGTAATAATATAGTACATGATTACATTATTATAACTAGATTTTTTCGCCCGCTGCGCACGGACAGTGGCGGAACTATATGGAGGCTTGGGGGGCCGCCCCCGAGTTCGAAATTTGTCTATTAATTTTTATATAGTTGTGTTTGTTTGAGCTATATTAGAAATTCTTTTTATATAATTCCGCCCCCTCAAACTCAAACGTTGGCATTAATATTTTATACAGTCGTATAAATTTAATTATATTAGAAATTATTTTTCAGTAATTTATGGGGAAGAAGAGGAAAAAGAATACAACATGTTTCTTTTAGTGAGTTTTTTAACATAGGGTTATATATTCTTTAAATTAAAGATATAGGCTCATGTAGACTTAGATGAAGAGAGTGACATAATTAGCAATCCAAAAAAATGTAAAATACTCCCTCCGTCCCACTCCAAGTGTTTTGTTACTGTTGGGCACGGGAATTAAGGTAGAGTTGGTTTGTGAGTATATGGTGGGGTCCACATAGTTGTTGGAGGGGAAAATTATTTCTATTTATAGAAAGAAGACATTTGTAATGGGACATCCAAAAATAGTAAGTAGGACATTTGGAATGGGACGGAGGGAGTAGTTTATAGTTATTCTATGAAAATTAAAGCTGAAATAAAGCAAAGTTATTTAGTCGCATCCTCGCCCCCTGCCCTAGACACTCTGCGTCTGCCACTGCGCGTAAGTGTTAAACTTATATGCTCACCGGTGTTGAACTTATATGAGTTTGTCAAATGAAAATATAACTTCTTTTGGATTACATGAGGTTATGGATGGGAATATGCCATGCTACCCGACATGGCCCTATGGCCTAGTCTATCGAAGACCATGTCAGACCAAACTTTTTTTATAAATAGGCTAGGCTTAGGTTTTTTTGAAAGCCTAATTAGCTAAATAGGTCCAGACCAAACTTTATATAAAAAAATCTATTATGCCTACCTGGTCGGCATAGTTATTTTTATTTTTTTTAGATGAATACCAGGGTATCGCAGGCCTCATTGGAACCAAGACTAATCCCTCGAAAATCGGATGAGCATTAGTTATCATTATTATTAGTAAGTTTATGTTTATTGCATATAAATATATGGTATCATTGTTGTTATTTTTGTGAAATAATTATTAATTTGATTTTATATAGGTTGTTAAAATATTCATAAGTCTTTTCTTCGTATATAAATAGTCATGGATAGACTTACCCAAGTGCACAAATTTATGTCTTCCAACATTATGATTACATCCGGATATATAAATAATAATTTAAAGTTATTTTTTACAATAGGCTTAATCAGACTTTTAAAAGGCTTAAAAGCTGGCCTATTTAATTTTCATAGGCCATGTTAGGCTTATAAGATGGATCTATCTCGTGCCTTAAAAAATCGACATAGGCCTAGGCCGTTCAAACTTAACTCTAGCATGGTCTATAGCCTAGCTATTTCCACCCCTACATGAGGTTTAAAGTCTTTTGTTTAAATGGTGATAAGAATACATGCAACAAAATTTAAAAGAGAAAAAATGAAAGAAATTAAAAAAATTCAAACCTCCAACCAGGTGGATATAATATAAAGTAGATTGCTTTTACCATTGAAAAACTAAATATATATATATATAGTTGTGCTTTTATATGTAACATAAATAAGAGCAATTGAAAAAATACCCTTAAACTATTCAAAATTCACCAACAACATTTGGCTTGGGTGGATTGGAGTTGTAGTTGCTTAAGTAAGGTCTCGGGTTTGAACCATGCAAAAAAATGCATTGAAGAAGTGTTGTTAAGTGCCCATGCAGATCCTCGATGGATTAGTTTTGGGTCCAATGTGGCATGGGGATACCCGGCTACTCACCAAAAAAATTCGAATAAATTATATGTTTGCATTATTAAGGTTCTAAAAATATCATTTTACTCCCTAATATGTTGTCCCTTTTGACTATTATCCCTAAAATTTTTAAAGAATACTATCTATACTTTTTTGTTATCTTTTCATCTTTTAAGGGGAAAAAAATAATTTCCAAAAGATATACCCCAATTAAAAAAATTATAAAATAAGTACTTAAACTAATTTTTCTGCAAAAACAGGCCCCAACTTTATAATATTAGAAAAAATAATTAATTTCCCCATTTTCCTTAGAAATATCATTTAACACTCATCAACTTTTCAAAGTTTTTATTTTTGCCCAATTTCTTAGAAATATAGATGTTGAGGTGTCATCATGAGAACCATAGATATATCAATATTAATTTACAGATGAAATTTTAGAAAGATATCTTTTAAGAAGATTTAAAATAGATTAAATTTAATTCAAAATTTATTAAATAGACACGTGGCATCATTTGGTATTTTTTAGAGGATGACGTGGCGTTTATAAGGTGTCATCATAGGTACCGTAGATATGTTTATGATGTTTTCTAATAATTTACAGATGTACCCAGGAGTTGATATTTTTTTTAAAAAAAATCTAAGATTGAAATATTAGATTTAATAAGGGCAATACAGTTTGAACATGCCAAAAAATGTTCAGGATTTATTATATAAATTAATTTTTTATTTATTTTATTGATTGAGGATAATATTTTAGACTCATATTTACATATAATCAATATAATATATTTAAAAATATAACATATTCAATTAAAGGATTTATAATATATTGGTTTTACTAAATTTGTCATAAATATCAAATATATTATAATTTATTTCCAATTTATATCTTTGTAAAATATATGAAAAGATTTCTCAAGATTTTCATATACTAATAAATAGATTTAGTATCTAAATAAAGGATTTAAAATGTTGATGACGTGGCAAGGAGGATGATTATGCGCTGACGTGTGAATGACTGTAATTTTTTGTATGATTAATCAGCGCCTACGTGGAAACCTAGGGCATAATTACTTTTTAACCCTTAAAATTTAAAAAGGATGAAGTATATTTAATAAGGGTAATACAGTCTGAACATGCCAAAAAATATTCAGGATTTATTATATAGATAAGCTGTAAATTTAAAATAATTTACCGTTGATATAATTCATTAAATATTTAATTATTGCAATATATGTATATATGCTTAATCCAAATTTGAATTAGTTTAACTAAATTTAACAACTAACTAATTATACTGACTCACTTTTAAAATAAAAATATTTTCTTTTTACCATCCGATTGAAGTGAATGCTATCATTATTAGTATTTATTAAAATTTAAAATATAATTGTGCGATGCACGAAGCAGTGGCTAGTTTTAAAATATTTTATAATTTCTTTTAATTAGCAATAATTAATTTTTTCTTTTTTTTGGCGATACAGCCTATTCAGGCTAGAGAAGAAAATAAGATGAACTACATGACCAACAGACCCAACTAAAGACGTGAGAACCACGTTCCAGCCAAATCCGCTGCTAAGGAAGACTTGACAACATCAGGTGGAAAAGCCCACGTTGTAAAAAACAACTCACTCTCCGTTCCCAACTTGGCGAGACCATCCGCTACCGAGTTCCCTTCTCGTAAGATATGTTCAAAGTGGCAAACTTGAAACTGAGTTCGGACCTCCCTAATTCTCAAGAAGTATGATGATAACCAATGCAATGAATTATGAGGGCTGTTTATCAAACGTAACACTTCTTTGCAATCACAATAGCAAAAAATGGCCACAATCCCAAGCCTCAGAGCCAACTCCAGCCCATGCAGAACCGCCGCCACCTCAGCATGAATCGATGAAACATTTCCCAAAAACTCCGTGACACCTCCAAGCCAAGCACCAGAACAATCCCTAACCACAGCACCGAGCAATAATTAAATTTGTAATTACTCGTTTACCCCAAAAAAAAAAATAATAATAAAAAAAAATTGTAGAGATTGACTCAATGACAGTTCTGTTGCTACTCAGACTCAATGACCTCAATCAATTTCCTTGAGAACACGTTTGTATGCTCTTATTATGCAAATTCGAGATTTGAGAAATGATTTGAGAACACGTTTTCGTGAAGGGAACAACGTGACAGATAGTCTGGCTGGACATAGATATTGAGGATTTTTACACTACGTGAGCTTCTCATGATATTGTGGTTGGGGATTTGGCAGCGAATAATTCCAGCTTTTAGTTCCCCAGTTCTTAGTTTGGTTTAGTTTCTTTTCCTTTCTGTTGGACCTTTTTGTGTTTTGTTTTTTCTATTTTTTTCTCGCTTCGGCTTTGAAAAAAAAATGTAATTATTCATGGATCGTTTTTACCCAAAAAAATTTAAAGTTACCCAACATAATAGACTAGTATCCTTAATATATTGTGTGATATTACAATGGCAATGTTTAGAAAAAATATATATTGTGTGGATATTTTGTGTTACATACGACTAAAGATCAAAATCAACATTTAAGAGTTTTAAGAGGAAAGTGACGATTTTTTTTTTCTTCTGCAACATGATTGTTCAAGAATCATAATTTATTACTCCCTCCGTTTCTTTTTAAATGTTACGTATTGACTTTTTTTTACTGTTCATTGTAGTATTTTGACTTCTATTTTTGTTATAGTTATAGAAGATAAAATATAGTCAAATGAGATTTTGTTGGATTCGTCTTATCTTCTTGATTTTAAATATCAAATTTTAATTTTTTTTACTTGTACCAAATTTGAGTTATTAATCGTTGAAAATGTACATTGACATACGTGCAAATGAGAAGTGTAACATTTAAAAATAAACAGAGGAAGTAGTAGTATATATCATGTTAAACTTGTTATGATTTTTTCCATATTTAAAAAGATATCTTATAGTTTTAGCTCATTATGCATATATAGATTAGCAAAAAAAAAAAAAATCCTAAAAATAACAGGAATACTTGCCTTTGCAATATTTATTTATTTCCCAAATCCCAATCTAGTATTCTTTCCCACTTAATTACTTTTGTTTTTTGGCTAGACTTAATTACTTTGGTTAAACGGTTGTTCTGAAATCTAAATGGATGTGAATTCTCCTCCGTTGATCTCTATGGCCGTACATCGTACAGAAAAATGTACGGTTATATTGATTTCAAGATCTTAAATCCCTGAAGCTTGGAGGACAGGATACTTCATCCATAAAATCTTATTTATTCCCTCCGCCGCCTCATTCCTGATTGCCTCCACTCTGCCGGAATCTCCTCCTTCCATCCGTCCGCCGCTTCTCCACCGCGCCATGGGCAATTGTTTCGCATGCAACTCCGGACCGGCTCTCATCACTTCTCAAACTCAAACTCAATTGGCAAATGTGGTTTCGCTCGCCGGAGAATTGCGCCGATACTCCGTCGGGGTGACGGTTTCTCAAGTGCTCCGCGACGAAACTCCGTCGCCGTCCTCCTTCTTCCTCTGTAATTCCGACCATCTCAGCTTCAACGACTACGTTCCCTCTCTCTCCCCGCACGAGGAATTGGAGCCGGAGCAGATCTACTTCATCATGCCGATTTCCAAACTCCGCGACCGCCTAGCCGCCTCGGAAATGGCCGCTATGGCTGTCGTAGCCAGTGCCGCATTCACTGAGTGTAATCGCCGGCGAGGAAGGAAGCCTCGAATTTCTCCGATCCTGGCGAATGCCGGCGGAGAAGAAGGTTCGAGATCCAAGCTTCAGTTTCAAATCAATGAAACAAAATCGAAGCGTCGGAAAAGCGGTTTCCGACGGGCGAAAATGTCTTTCCGGTTACGGACGGTGGGATTACTTACCATTAATGAAGATTCTGTGCTCCTTGCTTGATCATATACCTTTTTGAATTTTAATTCCATCTTGAAACAAACAGATTTTCTTTTCCAAAAAAAATTATAATGCATTTCTATATTACCAGTGTTGTTATTTTCATTGTTTTTTAAAAAATATTTAAAACTTTTAATTAAGATTCACTGTAATCCTTTATTAATTACATTTAATTGGAAATTAATTATTTCAATTTTACATAATTAAGTGCAGCATTATTAAAAAAAAAAGAGCACGTCAGCATGTGTAGATTTTCATTTGAATTTTGATAGTATATATGCTGCTACGTTTTTGAGGCTATTTAATGTTTTTCTGCATTGATAATTCTTTTACTCAGTGATTGGATAAAGTTTTATATAGTAATCTCGTTTTTTTAATTAGCAAGTCAGAGTTAAGGGATAAAGTTTACAACATCAGCAACAACCATCCATGCAATCTAGAGGGCCGATGGTGATCGAACCTCAAACATTCCGTTAGAAGTTTAGAGACTTAACCACTTGGGCTAAGTCTCAACCCATTTTATTAGTGATGAATTGCCATTAAAGCCTAATAATCTAAACCTGCTTTAAGCAGGTCGGTTTGGCATCGAATTAAAGGGCCATGTTAATATTGCCACTCGCATTAGCTTTGCCAAAAAGTATGTTGAAAGTTTACATCCAGATGTTTAATTTGATGAGGTCGAGGGCAGTTGTTGAATCTGAATACTAGTACATAGGGATGGCAATGGATCGGGTCTGGGTCGGTTCCGCCAAGACCCAAGACCCGACTCAGGGCTCGGGTTCGGTTCGGTTCCGGGTCTGACCCGGACCTATTGCCATCCTTATGGATGGCAACGGGTCGGTTCTGGGTCCATTTTTGTAAGACCCAAGACCCGACCCAAGCTCGGGTCTTTCTCGGTTCTCGGTTCTGACCCGGACCCATTGTCATCCCTACTAGTACATGTATCAACACTAGTTTCCACAACCCAATATTAACGGTCTATCAATCAAAGCCAGACAGGTCTAGAACAGTGACTATTGGGCTTCCTAATAGGGCTTTAAATTTATAATACGACAGGGCCTATTTGGCCCAATTACTGAAGACCATCATAAAATTGTAAATGGATGATTACACTAATAAGGTGCGTTGGTTACTGATTTGGTAATTCATCCACTTAGTGAAGTATTTGTCATAAAGTAGTAATTTAGATGATTAGAAAGGTTGATGCATACCCGCCCTCAAGTGTGGGTATTTACATTATTGGGCTCTAGAAATTTAAAAAGTCCGTGTATGTTTCGACAAAACCTTTTCCATCTGGTATATACAAAAGACTATTTTAATACATTATAAAGTATTTCAATGAAAGTTGATTCATCTCCAATATACTTCATATGATGTAACAAAGTGGAATAATTCAAAAGTAAAAGCAACACAATTTATTTGCAGAATTTCTGCACATGTTAACTGTGCATTTTTTAAATTGTGATAATTCAATGCATGTAAAAGAAACTAGAACATTTTATGCCTTCGATTTGGAAGTGATGTACAAAAATACTCCTAACAATATGACCATAGGCGGATGGATCTACAATATCACTCAAATTTATTAAATTATTATTTTAAGCTAAATTTTTTTTAAATATGTATTTATTTGCTTTGGTGCAACCACTGAATTTTTTTTTTTTTTTTGTGATACCATTCTCATCAATTGTAGCGTAGTTTTCTCTATGTTTTTTTGTACCGTCATTGTTACCTTGAATTCCAATATGGTTTTCATTAAATTTTGTGATACCACTGTCAAAATTTTCTAAATCCGCCTCTGAATATGACAATCGAGTTTCATATCAGTAGAAGGGATGATCATAGGCCATTTATTCATAAGAAACTCTCAAGCATGGAGACACCAAGACAATCATCATTTGAAAGGACCTCCCGACCATGCTCGGGTGGTCTAGACAAATGTTTAAGACCCAAACTAGGGAATGATTGAATTCTTTGAGTTTCTGAAAAACGTTGTTATTATATTTATTTTGATTTCTTTATACTTTTTTTTAAAGACACAAGAAACTAACAAAGAAGTACAGTACATACCTGATAAATACTTCACAAGTCATTGTCTTATTTACACACGGGCATGTCGACCTCGACTGGCCGGCCATATATGCTAGAATTGAATAATTAATTACTTCACTTCGTCGTAATCATGTAAGTGTCGAATTAAGCAGACATTATTTTATATTAGTTCATTTATCACCGAGCTCGAGTTCGACCCGATCCTTGTGTAAACAAAATGCTTTGGTATATGTGCCCTTAATATATCGTGCTGTAAGTGCATCATCAAGCAGTGAAGTACCGTAAATCCAAAACCCCAAATTTAATATTTCTATAGAGTTAATAGTTAATTTAGGCCATAACAAGTAGTCATTTCCACTTTTGAGCCATAACAAGTTTGAATTATGATTTTAGGCCATAACAAACCACTTTTGTTCAATTTTGGGCCATACAGATTTTTTAAAATAATAATTGAGCCCACCTACTCTCCTTTATTATATTTTGACCCCTCGGTTGACTTATCAACTTTTGCCCTTTTACACTTTGACCCCAAACTTTAGATTTTTCATTAAATTTAATCCAATAACTGCCCATCATGCTTCCGATAATTAAATTAAGCACTAAACTTCATACCTTGGCTTTGACCGCCTTGCTGCCGGGTTTCCTAAGCTCCGGGATTTTACGGACTTCCTCCAACCACGCAGCCGCGACCGATGGTTCACCGATTCTTGGCTCCTTCAGCAACAAACAGCACAGTCCTATTTCGTTTCCTACCTTAGGACGTATCAAGATATGAATTAAGGGTTTTTAATAATATTATCAGAGTATTTGGGATATTTGGAAGCCTGGATTTTACTGAAGAAATATTAAAAATATTATTCAAACATTATTTCCCCTAATGGAGAAGACAGATACTTAGTTCCTCATGGAGGAAGCAAGACTCTTGGGGATGCTCCCCATAATATTACAGACACAGAAAGGAAAATTTGCAAAAAGGAAATATTACAAATGTTTTGAAGAGTTGGGAGGATTTTTCGATGCCTTCCATCTGCTTCAAACTCCTTTATTTATAGGCGCCCGCGGACTTCAGCCCCAGATTCCAATCTTCCTCTAAATCCTTGTGACGTCACTGCGTTCGTCACTTGGCCTTAATTTCCACCGGCTACATTATTGTCCTTTTTGAATTATTGCGTTAGGTGGCTTTTGTCAACTTTCCACCTTCTCTTGTCGGCCACTTTCTGCCAGCCACTCTGCCCTTCTTTGTCGGCTTTTAATTATGAGTGTTGCCGACACCTCTTTTTCTTTTACATCCAGCTAATCTTACTTTGGCTTGTGAAAGTTTTTTGGACGTTTCTTCCCTTTGTCCTGTTCGGGTCTGGATTTTTTCTGGGTTACCCGGATCTTTTTGCCGAATAGGGGTTTCTCCTGTTCTGCACAATATGGGCATATGTGGTTATCCCATTGGCCAACATGCATCATATTGCATGCCTTTTTTCTGGTAGACTCGGTTGCTGGCAACTTGTTTTCCCAGATGAGTAATCTCTTCTTCTCAAATGAGGTTTCCGCAAACTCTGTGCTTTTCCCTGTTAAAGAATTAACCAGGAACGATCCATTTAAATTGTTTGAGAATGTTTTAAACGGATATTTAACCTTTTTCATCTCGGTGAGACAGACCCAGAATCCCCATGCTCGTCGGGTGGAGATTTCATCTTCGCTGATTGAAGATACCAATGGTGCCTTCTCATCCATAGACTTAACTCTGTTGAAGGCAATCATATCAGGTCTCTGTAATTTAATAAATTGAAAGACCGGATAAGAACCTTTTCCGACTATCTCTGGTGCCGCTGAAATGAACTTAAGCTCCAGAATATCTCCTCTTTGCAGGTGCGGGTTGTTCTGCCATGATTCGTGCACCGCACTACTTATCCATCCCGGAAGTTTTTCGATTTCCGGAAACCCTGGTGATGTAGTATGAACAGATGCTAATGCTCCAAAGTCATACCACTTCCGAACTTCTTCTGGTTTCGATCCTTCGAGCATCCATACCCTGTTGTATCTCCCGCATGTCTCGATTACTGTTTTGCTAGGGTTAATTCCCTTTTTGGAAACCAGTTGTTCCCATTTTCCTTGGTAGTCCAGCCAGGCAGTAGATAGGACCTTCTCGTCTGAATTAACCTTAGAGGTGCCTGTCATTGGCCTAAGGTTAATTTCTTCCTCTTTCACCCCAGAGGCAGTGGGTTGACTTGAGCTTTCGGAAATGTGACTTTCCTCTTGCTCAACATTTTTGTCGGTATCCGACAATGGTTCCTTTGAAGCAGTGCTTGAATCTGCTTCTTCATATGTGACCACTTTAGCTTTTTGGGCACATTTCTCTTTGTTTACCAGGGAAGCTGACGCTTTCCTGATTGGCTCTAATACTGTTTCCCATAGTGCTGTCATTGCTATATGGGAGGTTCGTATATTGTTGCGGACCATGTCCACATCGCTCTGTTGTATTTGGCCAGCTGCTCGTGCATTGATCTCGAGCTGTCCAAAATGCTTCGATAGCTCCTCTAGGTTTTCTCTGAGGTGCCTGAATCTCGTAATGATGGAATCAGCTTCAAATGCTTCCATCTCTCGTCAAGAAATCTGCAAGAACATTTTCATGAGATTTTATAACATCAATATCATAAGTATAATATTGACATTCAGCTTGCCATCTGATAATACGAGCTTTTTCAATTTTTGATTCAAGTTTATTTTTTAAAAAAGCCCTAACATTAGTATATTGAAAAATTAAGTATATTGGGCACATTTCTCTTTGTTTACCAGGGAAGCTGACGCTTTCCTGATTGGCTCTAATACTGTTTCCCATAGTGCTGTCATTGCTATATGGGAGGTTCGTATATTGTTGCGGACCATGTCCACATCGCTCTGTTGTATTTGGCCAGCTGCTCGTGCATTGATCTCGAGCTGTCCAAAATGCTTCGATAGCTCCTCTAGGTTTTCTCTGAGGTGCCTGAATCTCGTAATGATGGAATCAGCTTCAAATGCTTCCATCTCTCGTCAAGAAATCTGCAAGAACATTTTCATGAGATTTTATAACATCAATATCATAAGTATAATATTGACATTCAGCTTGCCATCTGATAATACGAGCTTTTTCAATTTTTGATTCAAGTTTATTTTTTAAAAAAGCCCTAACATTAGTATTATCAACTTTTAATACAAATTTCTTTGCAAGTAAGAATAAAGGCCATTTTTTTAAATGTTTTCCATACTGCAAAGAATTCCTTCTCGTTAATATGCCAAAGTTTGGCTTGTTGTTCAGTGAACAACCCTCCTGTGTATCTACAAGGTTCTTGACCCGTAGTTGTTTTTCTCATGAGCACTCCTGCCCATCGAAAATCATTGTCGTCTGTGTAGACTACCAGCTCATCCTCATCCTGAGGTATCGCGAGTTTTGGCAAGCTATTACAGACTTGCTTTAGTTCACGAATTCTCTTGGTATGGATTTCTTCCCATTTCCATCTAGAGCTTTCAGTCTCTTTCAGGAGTGGTCTAAAATCCTTTCTATATTTTGCAAGGTCTTTAATAAACATACCCGCAAAATTTACAACTCCTAAGAAACTCTGAAGTTGTTTCTTGTCTTTTAATATATCAGGAAAATTGCGGATTTTCTCCACAATGTGTTCCTGTAACTCTATTCCTGCTTCATCAATTTGAACTCCTAAGAATTCAATTTTGTTAGCAGCGATAGTGGCCTTTTTCTCAGAGAGAACTAGACCTTCCCTGTGACATGCATCAGAAAATATTTCAAGATGTTTAATATGCTCTTTAATATTTCGAGATGCAATCAGAATGTCATCTATGTAGACGAGCATAAACTCTAGATAATCCTTAAATAGATTATCCATCTTTCTTTGGAATATCTGAGGGGCATTAGAAAGCCCCATTGGCATAACATTCCAAATATATTGCCCTTGTGGGGTGGAGAATGCTGTGAATTTCTTCGACTCATTCTCCATCTTAATCTGATAGAAACCAGATTTGCAATCAAATTTAGAAAACACTTTAGCACCTTTGATGCAATCAATTAAGTGTTCTCTACTCGGAATGTAATAACCATCAAACTGTATTATTTTGTTAATACCTTGATAGTTTATTACCAACCTGGGTTTACCTCTCTTTATTTCACCGTGGTTTCTTACCAAGAATCCAGGGCTACTATAAGCTGAGACTCCAGGCTCGATGAGTTTAAGATCAATATGCTCCTTGATAATTTGCTGCATATATTTCTTATCCTGCATATTCATTAAGATGGGTTTGTATCGAACATACTCATATTTATATTGTTCTTTTACCTGTAGAGTGGCTTCGATCTTGTTTTTATCCCACCATGCCAGAGGATCCTCGTTAAAGTTTCTCTGCATAAGTCTTTTGACATTTTCGAGGGACAATTTAGTTTCCCCATCAATGTCTAGTGAAGTTATATTTAATGACTTCATTTCCTGCATTGCTTCTTTGAGGTTTATAATTTCCTCAATAGAAGCTTCATCAAATCCTTGCTGTCTAAAAGACAACAAAGCCTTACCAAACTTTCTTTTATCCTGCATTTTTGGATGGGTTAGTTTGGCATCATTATCACCACGTTTGCTGCGAAATAATATAGGCATTAACCTGTTGAATGCCTTTTCCCTGCGCAACACCTGTATCTCATTTCCACAACTTGTGGTAAATATTAACAAATTTCTTTTGTTATCTTGAACATATTTTGTAAAGGATTGTATAAAATTGTTTCCTAACAAAATATCCGCTCCTGTGTCATGAAAGTAAATAGGAGGCGTTTTTACCTTATACCAAGGTGTACCAAATGCTCCTCCAATCATGATATTGGCTTGTCGAATACCCTTATTTAGTACTAAGATTTTTTGGGAAAAATCTCTTCCTGCAATAATGGGTAATGATTCCATAGCTTCGCTAGGGAAAACTCCTGGTTTTGCCGTGCAAATACCTGATCCTGAATCAGTATAAGCTACGAAATATTCTGACTTATATTCTTCATATATTATCCCTACTGAGATATAAATGGAGAATGGACTTGTCATTTAATTCTGATGGTGTGACCCTTCAGATTAAATTCTATACCATTATCCTTTCTTACCCATGGTTTATGATTTTCGAGAAAACTTAATCCCAAAATCATAACCCCATTGTCTTTTCCGGCGGTGCCTAAGACCCTGATCTCGTGTCCTGCAATTTCAATTGTACCTTCATAGGTTCCAATTGATGGCTGCTGCAAGTAGTATAAGTCATCACATGGAAAACGGTTAATCTTTTCAGTGATGTCGAATATTACTCGTATTTCTTTCCATCCTTCAGGGCATTTTATCTTTATATTATCTACCCCAATGGATTGAGGAGTTAGATCTTTGATGAACTCCTTCCCTTTATATGCCATAATTCTGTCTTCCGAAAAAGACATACGGCTTGCGTACTCAATTCTAGCACTCGTTGATCTGTCTAGAATTGGATGATCTCTTATTTGTATGTCTACTCCTCCTAACCTTGGAATCTGGGTAGGATTTGGAGTCATGACTTTAGCAAATTCCTTGGAAATTCTAGGAATTTCTATATATTCTTTCCTGAGAAATAAGTCAGAATGATGACTATTGGAAAGTGCATAAGAGATTCTATAAGTTATAGAATATGGTCTGTTCCCTTCTTTCATCAGATCTTTTCTTTTAAAATCCTGATGAAGGGTTAGAACTCTACTAAAATCTTGGTCAGCTAAGTTATAGGAAATTCTGGGATGTATGTCAAACATTAATTTCCCAGCATATAAATTTCCCACCATAGTTCCAAGAAGACCATCTCTAAGGTTATTGATTCTTCTATCAGTGACTGATAGATGCAATTCAGAATCAATGCCTTCTTTGAAGGTTGCCTTAATTACTACTTCAATGGCTCCTATGTGGATCCATTTCATAGTAATGGCGATTTCCTCCTTCATTCTGCTTAATTCCTCAAGAATTTCTTCTTTAGGAATTAATTGCATATCCATAACATTACAAGTAAGTTCCATAGGAATTGCAAACTCACCTGCACTTACCTTGTAGATGATGTTATGTCTTCTCTGGTTGAGTCCCATCTGGTTAAGAACTCGTCCAATCCCGCCAATTCTGAATCCGTCATATGGGCTGAGGTTGGAATCTTGTCGCATTATTCTTTCCATGGTTCGATTCGAGATCGTCATCCTTGAAAAGAATCCAGACAGGTTCTCAGTGGTCTGAATCATGTCTTCTTCAGTCAGACTCGGTTGAAGATCCATCTGAATATGAGTCCGAGTCACTTCTTAATTCTTCCTCGTAGATGCTTTCATCCGAGGGGATGTCCTCAAACTGATAGACTGGTACCAGCTTTCCATGGTAGACTGCTTCCACGATATCCTCCGTGGCTTCGTACATTCGTACCTCACGATTCTGAGGGCAATCGGGTGAGATATGACCTCTGGCTCCACACTTCCAACAGTTGCAGTCCTTGAAACTTTCGTTGGCTCGGGTATGGGCTCGTCTGAATGTTCTCTTGGACGTCGTTCTCCCCGTGCTCCTTGCTGCTGAGCTGGTTGAACCTTGGGATGAACTCTTCGTCGTTGCCGTTCTTTGTCCAGTTTTGTATGATCTGGCCTTGCTCTTGGACCACCATGCTCTTCTTCTTCGGAATGGAGGTCTTCTGAAACTCCTACTGTATGAGCCCCGACTCTTCTTCTTTTTCCTCTTTTCTCCTATAATTGTTGGAAAATCGTTATTTTCACAGCAAAGAGGAGTTCTTTTTATTTTACCTCTTAGTCTCTTGATGTTCTTTTGGGCTGCTGCCTGTTGACACCATTCTCTGAGTTTATCCTTTAAGAAGGACATTCTTCGAGCTATTGAGTCCACTGTACCAGAAGGTACTGTGTACGATTGGATCAACATTTCTCTCCATGGGCTGCAGATCTTTGCAAAGAACATGGGACATGCTACTTCAGCTGTCATTTCGCTCCGAAAATAGTATTTACGGAACCAGTAGATGTATTCGTCTACTGCGCAAATACTTCTTAACTCCATACCCAATAATGCTTGGGTATAGACCTTGATTTTTTCGGTTCTCTGTTCTTCAAAATACCCATCTCCTACAAAATGGGTTTTGAATAAGAGGCCAAATCTTTCACAGATTGTGCTTTTGGATTCTCCCTCGAGTATTTGCTCTTTTAAAGCAGTCGTGGAGTTTTTCCAGCCCAGCTTTGCCGATCCTTCGAGACTCAGCTCTATTAATCTGACAAAGTTTTCTTTATCGAGTTCCAGGGTGGTTGCTGCAATCTTCATTGAAGCTACCCATTCATCGATCAGGTCTTCGATGTTTCGGAAGTCGATAACGTCGAGGTTTAGTGTTATGCCATATGGATTTAATGGTTGTAACATCGTCTTGGCCCACGGTGTGGATTCTGGTGCTCTACTTGGGTTCCGTCCTGGGTTTCGTCTTGCATTGAGATGCACCTCAGGATACCTGTTCATGTAGAAGTCTGTACTTTCTCTCATTGGGACATCATGCGGTCCATCGTGGGTCACATTGGATCCTGATCCTTCCGCATAACCCAATTGAAGAACTTCATTGGGTTTTACATTAACCAGATCCATAATCCCAAGTTGGGAAAATGATTCTGCTAATTCTTGTAGATCTGATAAATCTGCCCTGGAAACACTCATTCGACTGTTTTCAGGAGATCGATCATAAGCTCTTCTTGTGATTTCTGCTTTGGAACCATAGTTGCTTTACCCTTTTGATGTAAAGCTTGTACTGGTCCGAATGCATCTCTAATATTGGCTTGGTTATTCTTGGAAGATCCAGGAATATCCTTCTGCCTTTTCTTGATATCCGAAATGTCAAATTTCAGATTCAAAATTTCTTTCTTTAGATCTTGAAATACTTTCAAGATCTCGTCTGTTGTCTGATTCAAGTTATCTATTTTCCCTGGTATAATTAATACCCGGTTACCAAAATCTTGAATTGTCTTTTGGATTTCTCTTAAGTCTTTTGATAACTTAGAGCTATCCGGATCAATTTCTTTCCAGTCCGTTCCTCTCATTTTTAGGAAAGAAACTGATTTTGATAATATTTTGTCCATGGGACAAGTTCAAGAAATTCCTTTGGAATTTTCTATTTTTTATTTCCAAAATTTGGAAATAACTTGTGGGTTTCAAATTAATTGAATCCATTAAATAATTAAATCTTCTCCATTAAGAAATAAAATATTATAAATAATATAATTAATATGTTCTTCAATAAAACCTAGGCTCTGATACCAATTTTCAAGCGCATTAGGAGTCATTTATATAGTGAAAAATTAAGTATATTGAGAAAGGACTAAAGTAAATAAAGTCAAACTTCCTTGGGGTATGAATAAAATAAAGAAAAAGTTGTTGGATTCCTTTATTAATTTCAAATTGGTCCTATGGCCTAGATTTTACAAAACTGTGTTTGTTATGGCCTATTTTCATAATTGTAACTTGTTATGGCCTAAAAGCGGAATAGCCTCCTTGTTATGGCCCTTTTTAACATTTAACCCTATTTCTATATATTGAGTACATGCAAACTTTATTTTAGGATGAAAACGTGTATTGCTATATAAGTGGAAGTTATATGTACTTGCTGCCTCTAATGAATTCATAAATGTGACATGGATTTTTTTTTTTTTTTGATAAACATTGATACTCGAGTGTCGGTAAAGATGTGTGGGTGCCCAAATCACATAAATTACAAATTGAATAAATGGGAGGGATAGGGGGTCGGGTAGGAAATCTAGCCCTTAACATATGGTTGGAAGTCGTGGACAACGTGACACTAAACCAAGTCCTCATCCTCGTCATGGAACTTGTTAATTGTAAAAGGAATAAAATGAAAATTGCCAATCTAACTAACAAAATAAAGAGCGAATCCATGATGGGACCAGAAAGGTGATTCGTGTTGGGTCACCTCATATTTCCCCATTTGGTTTTAGTGATGTGGTTCAGTCTCGTGGTGTTGGTTCTGCTGCACTGCCTGCCTCAATCACTCATTCAAATGTACACTATTAATATACTATAGTATATTTGGTAGGTTAGTAAGTTACAAATGTGTTTTTATTTTTATTTTATTCAGCAATTATTAACTTATTACTATAAGGAATCTATACATTGAAAAAAAAGTTAAATTACACCTGGCCAAATGTATTCTCGACAATTATCAAATTTTCGGATATATGCATGGCTGAAAGAAGATCAACCTCCTAGAGTCCTAGTTCAATATCGATTATATGGTCTAGTATGAAGTATGCCTCTTGCTAAACCTAGCATTGAGAAGGAATGGTAATAGGTCGGGACTGCGTTGGGTTCTACAAGACCCAAGTCTCATTCCGAGTCCGATTATAGGTTTGGGTAGGTTCCTATTAGAAGAAAGACCCGACCTTATATCGGGTCTAACCCGTGCCCATACTATCCCCAGTACTGAATCAGCACTTGCTCGACCCATCACTAATATGCAACTTACTTGGCTCAGCACTAGTATATTGTTTCGTTAGCCCTCTACTTGTATATGTGTTGTATAATCTACGACAAATATACTATCTGCACAATTCAATATGGGTATATTGGCTCCATCGTACACCTTACAAACTCCCAAATGGTTCTAATCAGACCAAATCATGTACTTTGGCTTTACAAAACCTCTAATAGCATCCAAATTATTGGACGACTCAATGTTCAATCTCCTTAAACCATAAACACTAATTAAGTGGCATTATTCCCATTGATCGATTACCATATTCATCGAGCAGAAATTGCGGATTCTTCAAGACTCGATCATCTTCAATCATTGCAGATGGAGCAATGATAAAAATATCAAAAAAAAAAAGAAATAAAATTTACTACTTAATAAACATTATACTAAATGGTTTTTTTTTATAAAAAAATAAAAATAAAAATATAGACGGCAATATATACTAAGAACTAATAAGGATTAAGGAGTACTATTGTCCCAAAATGAACGAGTTTCCTGGGTGCTCATCACTTGGTGGGGCACTTGAAAAGAGACTACAAAAATATGAATATTTTAGTACACATTCCCACATAGTATATACTCCCTCCGTCCCAGCTAACGTGTCCTGTTTGACTTTTTGGCACTGTTCATTGTTCTACTTTGACTCAATTTTATTGTATGTATATATTTGAAAAAAATAGTCGAGTTGGATCTTATTAGAATCGTATAATCATGTAGTTTTAGAATATATATTTTACATATTTTTTTGTTGTACACATTTTGAGATATTAAAGGTTGAAAAAGTGCATTGGATTGTGTGTAAAAGTGAAACAATACAAGTTAAGTGGGACGGAGGGAGTAGTACGTAATTCTTTTTGGCAATGATACAAAATTATTACTATATGTTATTTAGTACTACATTATTTTAACAGCAAATAAATGATAAGTATTAATGTATTCCGCACTACTTAAATTACTGTTTATTTATATAATTAAATAATTTCGTGTATATACTTGTACAAACTTTGTTGAATTGTTGTATGCTACCGAACACTGAGACCATTTCAATGCCCATTCGATTCTCGTTAAATTACTTTTGGGCTCAATGTAGTCTGGCTTCATTGACTTGTAAATATTACTCGGAATATATATTTTCTCCATGCATAAATATATTTGTTCGTATTAAAAGTTAATAATAGTCGGGGTTGGGGACTTACCCTAGCGGTCAAGTCCCCTTCTCCCAACCTATGGTTGGGAGTTCGATCCCCACCCGGCCCCCTATCCCTCCCCTTTATCCCCTTTGTAATTTGTGTGGTTTGGGCTAGGGCTGGGGAAAAATACCGAATATACTGCATACCGCACATACCGTACCGTAAGATTTCGGTACGGTAACGGTATAAATTTTTTGATACCGCGGTATACCGTTACCGTACCGAACTTCGGTATATACCGCGGTATCGGTATATTGGTATATACCGATTATTCGGTATGTCGGTATATACCGCGATACCGTTATATACCGTAATACCGGTATGCTGGTATGTAGTGAAAGTTCGGTATGTCGGTATATACCGCAATATCGGTATGTCGGTATGTAGCAAATGTCCGGTATGTCGGTATATACCGCGATACCGGTATGTCGGTATGTACCGAATGTTCGGTATAGCGGTATATACCGAACTTACCGAAATGTCGGTATGGCAACAATATGAAAATATTTCATACCGAAACTTTCGGTATACCGAAGATCGGTATACCGAAAGGTTCGGTACGGCAACGGTACGAAATTTTTCATACCGTAAAGTTCGGTACGGTATACGGTACGGCGAAATTTGTACGGTATACCGTACCGACCCACCCCTAGTTTGGGCTCCCACACACCTTTGCCGACACATGAGTGTCACTGTTTACCAAAAAAAAAAAAGTTAATAATAGTCGGGTCACATTTATTTCATTCCAAAATTAAATATCTGTATGAAATGTGTAAACACAACTGAACTTGTTAATTCAGACACACCAGGACATAATTTAGCATCGAAAAATTAAATTAGAGTGTAAAAATATTCACATTTGGGGTGTGATATTCTAGTGTTTACTTATTTCTCTTTTACTTTTTTTAATTTCCCCTCACAATATAATGGAAACGAAACTGGCAGCAATTGAATTTGCAAGCAAAAACTGATATGAACAGTTCATCAGTATGTAGGATAGAGTAGTTTGAAACTTTGAATGGTGTATATATAGCTAAGCTACCTAGTTCGCACATTTTTAAAACTTCAAACAAATTTCTTTATTTGGTTTTCAATAATTACTTTTACATTTAATGTGTCCGTCGAACGAAAATTAATTCAAACCTATTTTTTTTTGTAATACTGTACTTGAATATGGGCTACAGCTTATGAATTTCAAAATGTTTGAAAATAAGATGAACAAAAACCCTATCTTTTAAAATTATCTAATTTGTAGTTTGCTCAAAAACGACTTCATGATACTTCATTTGTACAAATCTATTATTGATTGGGTGATTGGTGGGAAAAAAAATGAAATTATTGAACTTTTTTTTGTTATACTTGTATTTTACTTAGGATGACACTTTAATGATAGTCTGATGAGAATTGGTTCACCTTTGTGAACTTCATTAAAGAAAAATGTTTGTACCGTTGCCACCAACAAAGTTTGAATTATTAAAACTCGCTTAATTATTATTGTGGAGAATATGGTGATTCAATTTAATGATTGCAAATGAATTATGTGACAAATGTCACACATATGAGTTTTTATTTTTAAAAAAGAAATAATAAAGTATGTAGTATCTTACAAAATATAGTATAGTAGTACTTACTAAATTTGGGAGGCTGCATTATATACAACATAGCTCTAATCTCTATACTTTCATGCATGGGACAAATTGATTTTTATTTTTATTTTTTATTTATTATTATTTTTTTATTTTTTATCATAGTAGTATAAATTACTACTTATGCGCTCCATTTATATTGACATATTCAATTTCGAAAGATTTGTTGACATTATTTATTGTTTTAATTTCACATTTATATAAAAAATAATATAGTCATGTGAGGTGTTTGTGGATTAGTTTAATAGAATAGATTAAGAATATCAAAAATTTTTAATAACTTTTTACTTATATGTAATTTAAATTATTAATCATTCATTAAAATGTGTATTAAATTCTTTGTTAAATTAAAAGGGAATCAAAGATGTTAATATAACCATTTTGAGTATGTTTTAATGAAATTGGAAATAGCAATACTACTAAAGCTTAAAATATTCGTGTTTTACATATTTATAATTTGATTAGACAATATTTCCAATTTTCACCCTCAACTACTAGGGGTGATATTGAACCAAGCTACTTAACTCGTGAAGTTACTAATTTGAATACTCCGTTCGAAAAAACGAACAAAAAAACTCTCAAGTCGATTATTGAGTAGCTTGAGTGTGGTATCAAGTTAAGTGTTGAGCATTAATTTTATTAATCGAAAAAATATGTGGAGTTTCTTGATAATGTTCAATTTTATACTTGTTATATAGTACTCCCCGTTTTCTAAAAATTGCAACGGATCCACAGTTCGCGCAGTCCAATGCACATTTTAAACCATTTATAGCTCAAGTTCGGTATAGGTAAAAATTCTGAAAGTTCGATATTTAAAAACTACACGATGAGACGAATCTAACAAGATCCCACTTGACTATATTTTAACTTGTATAAATATGATAAAACTTTAAGTTAAAGTGTGTGGGTGAATAGCAGCCCAAACTCAAATGTTGCAAATATAAGAAAACGGAGGGAGTATTATGAACTCATTAACTCTTTTTTGTTGAATAAATATGAAATACAGGATTCAAATGGAAACGGAAACCTGATCTAATGGTCATGTGCCGTGACTTCCAACATTATGGTTGGGGACTAGATTCCCACCGGCCCCCTATCTATCCCCTTTGTAATTTATGCGGCTTGGGTTTCTCACACATCTTTACCGATACATGAATGTTAAAGGTTTTTTTGTTTTTTGTTTTTTGTTTTATTTTCTTTTCTTCCGAATAATTATCATTCATTCGGATTTAGTGCAACTTCGAACTCAAAGTATTTATATTTGAGTCAAACTCTAAAAAGTGCACTACTTAATTTCATCAACCCAAGTCGTTAAAACTAATAATCAACCAACACCACCAATACTGTACAATACAACATACATATACTATACATTATACTCTCCTTGGACTGCAACCACTTTACACTTCTAATAATACAATTAAAATAAACACAATAATTTGTACTACTATTATACACAAAGGGCTTGTTTGGGAGTTTAGCAGATAGCATAAGCAGATAGTAGATTTGACCAGCAGATGTAATAAGTAGATTTGAGTAGTAGATTTGACCAGCAGATAGTAATTGTATATTTGATTAAAAGCGTTTGGTAGATTAGCAGATTTGATCAAATTGAAGGAACTGATATCTTTAGAAAATAGTCTAGATCAAATCTGCCGCCAATCTGCTTCAGATTGAAGCATATCAGAATTTAGCAGATTAAGACCAATCTGCTAATGAAATATGTTGTTTACCAAACGTTGCAAAGTAACATATTTGTTGGTCAAAGTTGCTCAAATTGAATATGCTGTCTAATCTGCTCTTAACCAAACAGGCCCAAAGTAGTACTCCCTCCGTCCCAGGTAAGACGTCTCGTTTGACTTTTTGACACTGTTCATTGTTCAACTTTGACTTAATATTATTGTATGTATATATTTGGAAAAAATAATCGAGTTTGGTCTTGTTAGATTCGTCTAATCGTATAGTTTTAGAATATATATTTTACATAATTTTGTACCTGTATATATTTTGAGATATTAACGATTTAAAAAATGCATTGGATTGTGTGCAGAAGTCCAACTGGACATCTTAGTTGGGACAGAGGGAGTATATAATTAGCTAGCAGATGCAGACACACAAGACCCACCAAAGAAGCTGTACTGTACCCCTTAAAATAACCCTGAAAATGACCGTTGTAAAAAACATAAATAAATAAGCACGGGTATAATAGAATTTTACTTTATTTCATCAAAAATAAATTAATTAATTAAAATAAGTAGTAGTAGATATTTAGTACTTCTATTAATTAACTTTTTTTATAAAAAAACCAGCTAAAGCTAAAACAAACATTTAAAATTTTTATTCCATTCTCAATTCTTTTGGATGTTTTCAAGAAAACCATAGTTGTTAAGATCCCGATCCTGATCTTAGGATCTTACGATTTTACGATCACACCTCTCTAAAACGATCCCGATCCTTGTAGGATCTTAAAATTCGTAAGATCCCGATCCTGATAGTAGAATGTTACGATCTTATGGTCATACTCCCTCAAACGCTTCTACGATCTTACGATCTTACCCTCTTAAAAGCATAAAATTTTTCTAGTATTTTATGATTTGGGATCAAAATAACTTGTTTATTTTAATTTTAAACTTAAGAGCTTGTATTCCTTATGTATGATGTGTAAAAAAACATAATATGTATGTATGTGGAAATATTTTATGTTTAATTGTAATATTTTTATACTGTATTGTATTAATTAACTTACAAGATTCATAAACACACAAAATAATGCTTTTACTTATTAGTATGCATAATTGAGTTTATCCATTATTGCAATTTCATAAGATCTTAGGATCCCGATTCGATCCTACGATCCCGATCTTGCAAAGAGAAAAACGATCTTATATAGGATCCCGATCTTAACAACTTTGAAGAAAACGACTAAGAACGGGACGGATCAACTAATTTTCCCCTTTGATGTGGTTTTGGAGGGAGTAAGCTGAACTAACCAATAATCAAATCCCCCACCTTTTTTCACCCATCAATGGCTCCCATAGAACCCTAATTTTGTTTTTGTCGATTGGAAAATTCTGCCGGGGCAGTCGGGCCCCTCACGTCATGATCAATCATTGCAGTTTCACTTCATCCCATTACAGGAAATCGAAATTCGAAACCCCTATTAGTATGCAATTAACGATTCCGTGTCTGCAATCAATACGCATGATTTTGGATTCCCCCTCCCCCAACCCCACCGCGCCACAACTTAATTCCCGATTCATTGTGCTTACGGTTTTGTTAATTTTTCCCCTAATTAATTGTCCCCATTTGAATTTGACGCACTCGGTTTCACCAGCCTTGCCACTGTGTTTAATGGCATCTGAATTACTGCGATTGAATTACTGATTTCGTGGTATTTAATGCTTCTGGCTACCCACTCCATCATATTCATACTATTTTTTTCATTTTTCCCTTTTTATGTTGTGCATTTGTGTGCGTGTATGTAATAGTGGTTTTTGATAGTGGGTTTTCTGCATTCAATGTTCCTTGTCCCTCTGGAGTTTTCCTCCCCCCCCCCCTGTCCATGGTACATTTTTTTTTTCCCTAGATATTGTTGAAGGGTGTTTTTTTATAGACCATGGAGTTGGATATTTTTGCCGTACAAGGATGATTCTACCCGAGTTCTTGTAAGATTATGCTCCGGGTGTCGGTGGATTCGTGCCTATAATGGACTCTCCCCCTCCCCCTTCCCCTCCATTATCTTCAATTTCTGCAGTTTGTCGTCAGACGCCCAACGATCATATACTCAATATGTCTCCCAAAGTTTCCCACCACCGTCAAAATCATGTGGGTATTTTATATGCATATGTATATGATTGGTTTCCAATTTATTCTCGGTGTATTTTTTGCTCTGCTTTTGTTGATTTCTTGTGTTCTTTAGTGCGAAAGCGACTGTTTGGGGAAAGAGCGCCGCGGGTTTTTTTCTTTTCTTTCTGGCCTTGAATATGACTATCTGGGGTGTTTTGGTTGAAGGGTTGTGGTTGATCTATATTGGTTCTTTCACAATTTATTGTTGGGGGTATTGATTAGGGTTGTCTTGAAACATGTGCTGTGTTTGTACTGTAGTTGATGTGTGGGGAGGTTTGCTTTGTGGGGATTGGAGTTTGTGGTGTCTGTACTCTCTAGTGATGTTTGCTTTTTGATCCGATGCTAATGAAATCAACAGACATATGACATCCTTACCTCGAATTTGTTTTGGTTCTTCTCATTGATCCCTATGTCTATTTGGGTTTTTGTGATTGTAGCTTTGCCGACATTTGTATTCTTATGGTTGATCTAGTGATTACTGCTAAATTGAGTTCATTTGTCGGTAGCTAGAATGCTCTTTATACAGAGTATCACTTGTATTCTGGGAGAAATTGATTTGTATGCTGTGGAATGATTCGATTAATTTAATTAATTGGTGCTGTGAAATGCAGTCTTCAGTAGAACTTGTGAAGGAAATTGCTGCACTTGAGGTTGAAATAGTGAATTTGGAAAGCTATCTTCTTTCTCTGTATCGGACGGCGCTTCACCGCCATCTCCCCGGCATTCCTGGAGACTATGGCAACCACATAAAGGAAATAACTGGAATATCTCCACGTTTTACTTCGGATCATCTCTCGCTGAAAGCAAAACTGGAAACGCCAAGGAACTCCCAGCAAGCACGAACCTCTTCAGAAAGCGCTTTTACCGGTCCAAAGGATTTGGTTCAAATTACTCTTCCAAAGTCGTCACCTCGAAAGGTTGATATGCTTTACCTTTAAATACCTTAGAATACAGCCTTTTATTTCGTGTGTAGCATATTTGTTTCGACAGAACTTCTTTGTCATGCCTCAATGGCACTATTATTTGAGTTTTCCCTAGTGTTGAAACATTTTTCTTGATGAATAATTGCAGGAAAGGAAGAGCAGTCGACACCGTAGCCTTGCAGATCATTTTGGAAATCATTTCACAGATGATCCCTTCATTTATCCGGGCAGACTATCAGAGGACATTATAAGATGTATATCATTGATTTATTGCAAATTGGCCAGCCCCGCGCAGAATCACAAAGGCTATTCTGTCTCGTCCACTTCATCTTTCTGCTCTTCGAGCACATTCTCTCCACGAAATTTATCGGGTAGCTGGAGCCCACAATGCACCGACGAGGTTAGCGAGCAGTGCGATTATGAAAGCCTGAAACAAGAGAAAGGACCGTATTCTGGAATGGTCGAAGTCCTGAAGATATGCTTAGATGATGAGAGTTATAATTATGCAGCTACTATGCTTCAGAAATTCAGGTGTCTACATATACCATTTGCAGTTGATTCATATTCTTTTGCTATAAAAATTCTCTATGTAGACTAAGAACATAGAGGGAGCTAATGACTTATGAAACATATCTTCTACTTACTATTCTTGTGTGTATAATTTGAGACATGCTGAACAGTGATGCGGGCACCTTTTTATCCGGTCTGATTCATCAATGGTTGAATTTATGCAGGTTACTAGTTAAGCGCCTAGAGCACTTGGACCTGAAGAAGATGAGACGCGAAGAGAAGCTAGCCTTTTGGATCAATATTCACAATGCATTGGTGATGCATGTATGCTTTCTAAACTTCTATCATCTTTTAAGCATTCCGCGATTTCTAGGAGTCAGATCTTAATTCTAATTTAAAGTTTCTGTTCTTGCATCAGTTTCATTGGTTTTCTCAATACTTACAACTCACACTAGGAAGGAAGGAGAAAAAAACTTCGTGTTAAGTTCAATTCTTAATATGAATTGAACGATATTTTGTCTATTGAAGTTAGTTCAAACCATGTACAAGTAGTTGCATCAGGTTTTGTGTGCAATAACTATTGCTACATTTGTGTTATTCTCAGCCCTCGGCTCATAATGCAATTTTGTCCCCTTCTCTTGCACGATTCACCAATTTTTCCGAGTCTCATCTTCCATGTAATTCTGACTTGCTCACAGGCTTACTTGGCATATGGGACTCAAAACTATATAAAGAGTACTTCCATAGAGAAGGTATACTTCCTATTCTGAATGATGCCTAGTTTCCGATCAATGGTTTTCTTTGATATATCTGATTTGATGAGATTTCTCTCTCTCAGGCATCTTATAATGTGGGCGGGCATCACATAAATGCTTATGACATACAAAGCAACATTCTTGGTATCAAATCACATTATTCTGCTCCGGTAAGCATCCAGCTCATCATTTTTCGATTACGTTGTATCACCCTATTATTGACCTAACACCAGTGTTACCATATCAGTGGCTCCAGACACTTTTATCTCCGGGTAAAAAATTCAGGGCAGGGACGACAAAACACCCGTACGCCATTGACTACCCTGAGCCACTCGTTCACTTTGCCCTTTGCTCAGGGGCATATTCCGATCCTGCGGTAAAGCATTCTAGAGCGTTGCCTTTTCGCATTTTCGGTTTCTGTTGGTTCTTTTTTAGTATCTCAGTGACCATTGGATAAACTGCACTGCAGGTTAGAGTCTACACGGCAAAGCACGTATTTCATGACCTGAAGGTCGCCAAGGAAGAGTTCATACAATCAACCGTATACATCCACAAGCAAACGAAGATATACCTTCCCAAAATCCTACGTTACTATGCCAAGGATATCTCGCTCGACATGGCTGGACTTTTGGAAGTTGTTTGTGGATGCCTCCCGGTAACTCAGCAGAAAGGCATTAGAAAATTATTGAAAGGCAGACCTGAAAAGTATGTGTACTGGTTGGAGCAGAGCTCTTCCTTTCGATATTTGATCGACAAAGAAGTATCTGAAATCAGATGGGCTGCTTGATCCTCTCTCTCTCTCTCTCTCTCTCTCTCTCTCTCTCTCTCTGAAATGCAGGCTGCTTGAGTTAGTAGTTTCTTGATCTTTTGCATCTCTGCTCTGTAATTCCTCTGTGTGTGTGTGTGTTCTGAAATTTGAGGGTTTTTGCTTTCTCTTTTTGTTTTTTTACACTGTATAGTGGGGGGTGGGGGTAAATGAGAAAATGTAGATTCTTGTGGCTATTTGAGTTTTCAAAGCCAAGAAAGAATCTACATTTTGTTTGGAAGACTTTTGAAAGTCTATGGTGTTTCATTACAGAGAGTGTGGTTTTCAACAGATTTGCAGGGTAACAACAGTCTCTGTTGTTTGAATTTCTTGTGTGTAGTAATTAATGATGATGTACTTATAAATTGGGTTCCATCCCACAAGATAATCTTTTATTGCATTTTATTATTGATGCTTCCCTCATTGTTTGTTATCTGTATTAATGTTAAAGTGGGTTGGCTGTGGTTGTTATAATCAACCATTCCCACTCCGGTTATTATACTGACAATTAATTTGCTTGTATATGTCAAAAAAAACCAATGAATGCTCACTATATATATGGGTATGTGGAAATTGATTGATTTCAACTTTTGCTCTACTATATATGGGTCTTTCTGGAAATTCACTTATTTTCTGCCAAATCCAGTCACTTTGAAACTCACTTACCCTAACCAGTTCAAGGGATTTAATTTTAAAATAATACAGTCAGCAAAATGAAAATAATAATATAAAATTCATTGATTAAAATTTATTAATACACTGAAAAAACGTAGAGCAAATTTTGTCTTGACATATGCATAGAGATTAATATATATAGATATACTATTATGGATTCAAAATTCCTTTCTAAGACTTAATTTTGTTAGCGCCATTTATCTCCTGTTTTTGAAGGCCCAAATATATATTTTATTCAAAATAAATTACGGATTTCAAATATACTATATTGCATCAAAATAATACTCCCTCCGTCCCATTTATTTTGGACACGGTATTTTAAGTACAATGAATTATTATGTTAAAGTGGAGTAAATAGATGATGTTATGCTTATTTGAAGGAGTAAAATTTTTCTAGATAAAGACATGTGACCATTTTAGTGGGACGAACCAAAACAGAAAATAGGATATTTGAAATAGGACAGAAGTTGGAACGCATGTTGCTGCATCATTGGTAGTTTTTTTTGTTCCTATTTTATTTTATTCCAACGTTTTCATTATAGCTTATGGATCTGATCACGCAGCTTTTGGGAGCTTTTGGTAGCTTTAGTTTTTATTTCAAAACAAAAGCCCCTTTCTGTACACTAGCTTTTGGAGCTTTTGGGAGCTTTTGGAAGCTTCTTTTTAGAAGCTACAAGAGGTAGCTTTTGGGAGCTTTTGGAAGCTACTTTCCAAATTTAATTGATTTTTCTCTTCAAATTATAATTTTTGACGGCTACAGATACTTGTAACAACCACTTATGCAAAAACTGATAGCTACAAGTCCAACAGCTCCCAACACCTACAACTCCCTACAACTGCAGCCCGCAGCTACAGCTCAACGTGCAGAACGAACCCTATACCTAACATTAAGTTTTTAACTAAGGGTTGTGAGAGGCTGGCCTCCGTGATTTGAAGATCAATTTGGTGAATCACCTTACACAATGCCTTTGCCTACGTGATTCTATCTATATCCCTTTTTGTTTTACTGAAATTCTGTTTAATCTATTTTTTGGGTTGCTAACTCATCGGTAGAGTACTCGGCTTCTTTCTCAATAAAATAAAATTTAGAAAAAAAGAGAAAAAGAAAAAAGAAAGGACCATCCGTGCAAAATGAACAAAAAATACTACTACTAATATTACTTCATAATTTAGGTTTATGAAGAGCGTGTCGTATTTCTGTAAATAATTTATAAAGTGTTGTGTGTAAGAAGTTGTTTGAGAAATGGTTTCTCTCTCTTTTTTTGGGGTAGGGTTTTGTAATTCTTTGTTTTATTGATAATTTAATTATTCAATGTTTATTATTAATATAATTAATTTTAGTTTTATTATTATGTTATTTTCAAATTTTAATTTCTTATTTAAGCTAATTAGTATATTATTTTGTTTTTATGATAACGTAACCTTTTGTTTCATTATTGACCTCCTTATTGGGATGATGACTTGATCCAGTGGTCAAGTGCGATCCAGCTTTCTAAAGGTTGGAGGTTTGATTCCCCACCCGATCCCCTATTCCTCCCCATTGTTCCTTTGTAATTGTGTGGCAAATGAGTTTCCAGTTCCACCACCCATTTCATAGCATATAAAGGTTGTTAAGCAAAAAAAAAAAAACAATGATCGACCTCATTATTTATCTAATTTATTCATTTAATTATTTGTTTTAATTATTTTATTTCAATTTTATATTTTATTATTTAATTTTATAAATAGTTATTTGATTTTCAATTTGTGAAATTTATTCTTTAATTCATGGCATTCCTTAATTATGTCAGAATCTAATTTCTATTTTACAAGACTAGTTAGTAACCCGTCGAGTTTCGACGGGTATAATTATATATTCTATATATAATATCATATTAAACTGTCTTCTTGTGGCTTGTTCCGTACAAACCTAGCAGATCAATAAAAATAAATAATAAAATTATATTTTATTTAATTTGAAATTTTATTTAAAATTAAATAAATTTAAATAAGTACTATTAAGCATGATATGAAAATTTTCCTTACAATTTGCTGAAAATTTCACTGTAAACAACATTTCTTGTAGTATCTGAATTAATCCATCTTAACTAAATATTACTCCCTCCGTCCCAACTGAAATGACATACTTACTATTTTTGGATATTTTCCCATTATAAATATCTTATTTCTATAAATAGAAATAATTTTCCCCTCTAACAACTATGTGGACCCCATCATATACTCACTAATCAATTCTACCTTAATTCTCGTGCCTAACACTAACAGGACGTTACTAATGGGACGGAGGGAGTAATATACTCTGAGTCTCATCTTGCTAGTGACACGAGATATCGCAACATATAACTGTTTATTGCTCAAAACTGTTTTGGAAGATAGAGTTCAACCTTCTTTATTGATTGACATTGACTTTTCTTTATATTCATAGCAAAACAAACTGCGAATGAGAATTGTCTCATCTAAAATCGAATGGAGAATTCGGTTAAATCGGGCTCATAATCATTCTACCAATCAAGAATTTTTTACTTTCATGGTTTCCCAAAATTAGTTTAACCTCAATTATTTGGTTTCGCATGTTGGTTACTATCAACCTGCTTCCATTGCATAATTTATTCGATGGATTTATATACCTAAAAAGAATGACTATACAACCCTCACTCAACTTTATTTTATGATTTAGTAGTCTAGAACACTAAAAAGGTCTTTATTTGAAGTGATGCAGTTTATATTTGTATATGTACACTAAAAAAAAATGCTTATATAGGATCACCCGTAGAGCTTATAAGAATATTATCTGGAAATGTCACATCTGACTACATCTCCAAGATCAATACCAGTTTTACCATCACCTTCATCAAATATCCATATTGCAAATTTTTTTATATATAAATATCATTGCAAACAATATTTCTTGTAGTATCTTGAGTTAATCCATCTTAATTAAATATTAATACTTTGATTCCTCTCTTGCTAGTGACACGAGATGTCACACCATATAATTGTTCAAAGCTAAAATTTGGTTTTGAAAAATAGAGTTCAACATTCTTTAAAGATTGACATTGACTTTTATTTATAAACATAGTAAAACAAAGGGGGAATTTTCTCCTTTAAAATCGAATTGAAATTTGGTTAAATCCAATAGGCTCATAATCATTCTATTAAGAATTTTCTACTTTCATTGTTTCCCAAAATTATTTAGCCTTAATAGTATGGTTCCCATCTTGTTTACTATCAACGTTCTTCCATTGTATAATTTATTTGATGGATCTATATTCCTAAGAAGCATGACTATGCAGCAATCCTTCAACTTTATTTCATGATTCGGCAATCTTGAAAGCTTGATCATACTTTGATATTCCGGTGAAAATATTTCATCGTCATTATATATACTTCCTCCGTTTTCAAAAGAATGAAACATTACTACATTTCACGCAATCCAATGCACACTTTTAACACTCAATATCTTAAATTGCATAAAAGTAAAAATTATGAAAAATTGATATTCTAAAACTACACGATTAGACGAATCCAACAAGATCTCACTTGACTATGTTTTATGTTATACAACTGTTTAAAAAATTGAATCAAAGTTACTCAATGAATAGTAACAACTATGCAAATGTTTCATTTTTTAGAAAACGGAGGGAGTACTTTCATCATCTTGATAAATATTGTTAGAACTGGGATATATCTTTTCATTTGCAGACATATGTTTCATGGTGTAATCATTGATTGTATTAATATCTCATTTGTAGGGGCTAGTCTAGCAACATCTTTAAAAATGTCTGGATTTGAAGTAGTACAATTTATATTTGTATATATAATCTCAACAATTGTCACACCTTATTGTATATATAATCTCAACAATTTATATGAGTTCATAAGAAAATCATCTTGAAATGTCACACCTTATTGTACATCCAGTTTTACCAATTACCATAACCTGCATGAAGTATTCATTTTGCAATTTTTTTGGCATATACATGAATTTCATTGTAGACAACATTTCTTATTGTATCTTCAGTTAATCCATCTTAATTGCATATTAATGCTTCGAGTCCCCTCTAAAAACAGGTTCTGTAAAATAGAGTCCAACATTTTTTAAAGATTGACAACGACTTCTATTTATGGTCATAGCAAAACAAATTGCGAGTGAGAATTTTCTCCTCTGAAATCAAATGAGAAATTTGGTTAAATCAGATGGACTCATAATAATTATGCCAATCAAGAATTTTCATCCCAAATAATGAGCTTTGTTTTAATTAGAATGGAGGTTAAATCTTTGTTTTAATTCTAAAATATGCAGTCCTACCTCTTGGAAGAAGTACTGATGCTAGTCCACTGGATGCTACAAGCAATATAATATTACGCCTCCATGAAGGCCTGATTATAATGGTTTCCAGATAAATGTATTGCCAGTTCCAGCACGTAAAGAAAAAAGAATCAACCCTCACCATTATCAACTGCAGAAATTATCTTATTATAAATATTCTTTGCTCCTCAATCAACAAAGGTAATAGCCTAGTATGATCTGTCATCATTTTTCTTATTATAATATGACTCATATAGTATTAGTATATTCTCTGTTTCAGACGTTAAAACTTCATCCGGTACCAGCATACCAGAGAAAAGTTTCAAACTTATAGAATTTGCAGCAATTAGCTTTTTAATTTTTAATAAAGCTAGATTTTTTACTTGTTCCTTTATCAATTGCGAATCTGTTAAAACATAGATTAAAGAATTCTTCCTTAAAAACATACTAAATAAATTTGACTTTCCCTATTTATTTAATAATGGATATTTTCACACTCCAATAACTTTTTATACAGCTCATTATTTTATTTATAACATTATTACAGAAATAGTTAATTTATTATAAACCAATTATTCACATAATATGGATTTTCACAATTTCCTTAATAATTATTACTAATATTTTGTGTAATATTTAATATAATAAAATATAAATAAATTTCATATTACTACCTCCGTATTCAAATGTTGTTGACATTTGTAAATGTGCTACTATTCACACACAGACTTTCACTTAAAATTTTATCATAGTTATACAAGTTAAAATATAGCAAAGTGAGATCTTGTTAGATTCGTCTCATCGTATAGTTTTTAATTATTGAACTTTTAGAATTTTTACTTATACTGAACTTCAGTTATTCATGATTTAAAATGTACATTGAACTGTGTGAAAAGTGGGTCCGTAAAAAATATTTGAATATAGAAGAAGTATTTATATATAATTAGAATGATATAAGTACATATTAATTATATATAATATATATAAATTGGAATTGAAAATTCTATATAAATTTAAAAAATCTTTCAAATCTTTTTGAATTTTAAATTTCAAAATTTTCAAATCTTCTTAAAAGTGAACAATATTATGAGATTCCGTATAAACTGAAAATTTCATATATTTCAAAAATTGAAAAACTATAATGAATAAATAAATAAATGAGAAACTCTAAATTAATAAATTAAAAAATGCAAAAATCTATAAAAATTGAAAATTTGAAATGAAGACACCACATTAAATCTAGGATAGGTTGTTCACTAATGGTTTTATTAATATGTAGATTAAAGAAAGATAAAAGAAAAGAAGTGGCCGATGTTTTGTGTGTTTTTTTGTTTTTTTTAGGAAAATGATGTAGTTTTTATTCCCGTAACACGCACAATACAAGGTCACATTTTGGAAAATACAATACCCACCCTTTGCAATTTAAAGCTTCTCCGACACCCTCCCAATTTTAATACCACTCCTCAACCCTTCCTTCACCCGCCGCCCGTGGTGTATCCAGAAAATTTTTCAAGTGATGTTCCAAAAAATAGTGGAAACTATATTGAAAATAGGTATATTGTTTATAACAGCAAATATTGAGATTCCCCTTCCTTCACCCGCCCGTGGTGCACATTTTCTTTTTGCTCTCTCTCTCTTTCTCCTTTTCGTCTTAGATTCTTTCTCTTTGCACATTTCTTCAACCCCAAGCGCCCACATTTTCTTTTCGCTCTCTCTCTATCTCTCTCTCTCTCTCTCTCTCTCTCCCCCTTTTTCGTCTCAGATTCTTTCTCTCTGCACATTTCTTCAACCGCAAACGCCCACATTTTCCTCCCTCTCTTAGATTCTTTCTCTCTGCACATTTCTTCAACCGCAAGCGCCCACATTTTCTTCTTGCTCTTTCTCTCTTTCTACTTTTCGTCTCAGATTCTTTCTTTCTACACATTTCTTCAACCGCAAGCGCCCATATTTTCTTTTTGCTCTCTCTGTCTCTCTCTCTCTCTCTCTCTCTCTCTCTCCCCTTTCCGTCTCAAATTCCTTCTCTCTGCACATTTCTTCAACCGCAAGTGCCCACATTTTCTTTTTGCTCTCTCTCTCTCTCTCTCTCTCTCTCTCTCTCTCTCTCTTTTTCGTCTCAGATTCTTTCTCTCTGCACATTTCTTCAACCGCAAGCGCCGATATTTTCTTCTTGCTCTCTCTCTCTCCCTCTCTCTCTCTCTTTTTCGTCTCAGATTCTTTCTCTCTGCACATTTCTTCAACCGCAAGCGCCCATATTTTCTTCTTGCTCTCTCTCTCTCTCTCTCTCCTTTTCGTCTCAGATTCTCTCTCTGCACATTTATTCAACCACAAGCGCCCACATTTTCTTCTTGCTTTCTCTCTTGCTCTCTCTCCATTTCGTCTCAGATTCTTTCTCTCTGCACATTTCTTCAACCACAAGCGCCCACATTTCTTCTTGCTCTCTCTCTCCCCCCTTTTCGTCTTAGATTCTCTCTCTGCACATTTCTTCAACTGCAAGCGCCCACATTTTCTTCTTGTTCTCTCTCTCTCTCTCACTCTCTCTCTCTCTCTCTCTCTCTCTCTCCTTTTCGTCTCAGATTCTTTCTCTCTGCACATTTCTTCAACTGCAAGCGCCCATATTTTCTTCTTCATCTGCAACGGTATTTCTTCACCATACTCACCCTTACAGTTTCTCCCTGCCTTATATTTCCATTTCCCACTTCTCCTTTAGTGTGTAGAAGGGAAGACACTATCAACTTTCAGAAATATGGAGGGAGAGGAGGGGGAGTTGCTTTGATTAAGAAATTTAAGTAAGTCTTAAACCTAGCTATCATCATCATCTATCATCATCTAAGCTGTTTTTTTTTATGAGATCTTTATTTTCTTGCAGCTGGAGCTCCAAAGTGTTCACCCAAAACAGCTTTGCAACATCATGTTATAGGGGGACTATGAGTTTGTTTCTATGAACTTTTGAATATATATATTTTATATCAGATTCTGCTATGCCTAGTGGAGCCCTACCTCCCAAAAAACTATAAATATATATATACACACACAAACTCATTTCCATTAGCTGCATGTGTCACAAATCCAGAATGGAGCTCCCGTTCTCAATCGGATAGGAACTGTGAGAGAGAAAATCAGGATTGAGAGATGTTAGAGAGATAATGGAGGGGGCTCAACTGCTTAAGTAAATGTTGAGATGGGTTTTCTATTATCTATAAACCCATATAAAAATTTGTTTTCTGTTGGGAGATAACTAAAAAGAGTGCGTGATTTTTAACTTATGTCCTTTTGGTTCGATTTTTGAGATATTTTTGGGGTTTAATGTGATTTATTTGCTGTCTTTGTTTGTTTATCAATTCCTATTGTTTCCTTGTTCCTTGCTGCTGGTCTGGTGTTGTTTCTGTTTTTATTGATTACATTTCTAGTTTATTACGATTTGGCTTGTAAACAGTAAACTTATATTTTCTTTAACTTTTAATTTGCATTTCGGAGTTTGGGCTGTTACACTTACGTCTGTAATTCATTGGATTTTTTTCTTTTAAAACTTTGGTTAAACCGTAACCAAACTGCACCAAACCGCTTTTTTCGGTTTGGTTTTGTTTGAAATGCTAAAATAGTTTGGTTTGGTTTAATTTTTTCCAAAACCGTTTTTTACGGTTTGGTTTGGTTTAATTTTTTCCCAAACCATTTTTTTACGGTTTGGTTTGGGTTTGGCACGAAACTGCATCAAACCGCACCGCGTTCACCCCTAAGAGAAATGATGTTTCGAGGTGTTGATAATAAAAGACATTTTATTCTAAAAAAAATCATTTCCTATTTTTCGGTCGTTCATCAGTTTGATCTCTGCAGGGAATTTTCAAAATTCGCAATTTGGAAAATCATCTCAATGATTATTCTTTCTTGAAAAAGGGTCAAACGTAAATATATATATATATATGTTTCATGACTGTTTATCTATTAAATAATATATGCTCTTCACTCAAATTTTGACTAATATTAGTTTTTATGTTCTTAGTTTTGGGTTAATATTAGTTTTAATTCTTGGTAGTGATTACAAATTTATACTGCTTATCTTGTTTGGTAGAATATTATAAGGGGAGTCAAAAGTTTGTTCAAGTTGTTACCACATGAATCCAAGGACATATAATTGATTGAAGTAATTGATTGGGGTTTAGAGGTATTCTCCAATTTTGTATATTCACAATTGAAGTAATATTAGTAAGAATGATGTTTGTTGGCTGCAATGAAATTTTCAGGTGATTTTGGGATTGATGAAAGCAATGAAGAGAAGTGGATCAAGCACTACTCCAGCCAACATAGCATGCTGCTAGTGGGTGAGGGTGACTTTTCATTTTCCAAATCTCTGGCAGTCGCGTTTGAGTCGGCACCGAAGATGGTTGCCACATCCTTAGATTCTCCTGGTATGCTTCATTCTCATTAGTTTGTTCGCTTTCTATAATTTTGGTTTTAATTAGTTTGATGTTTTTCCCCTATAGAACTCCTTCGATCAAACTATAGGTTGGCCGAGTTCAACATACATGAATTGAAGAATAGAAAGTGTCTAGTCATGCATAGGATTGATGCCACCAAAATGAACCAACATCCTCTATTGCAACATTGCATCTTTGATAGAACCGTTGTCGTGGCCAAAGGGTGGTAGAGTGGTGGTGGTGCCGCCGGCTTATGGGAAGAGATGGAAGGGATAACACTCTTTGGGATAACTCTCTTTCTCTCAAAGAAAAGGATAAGAGAAGAACACTTCTTCAGAAAGGGAAAATTCATCAAATTTCAAAATTAATGTTTACAAGTAATGCCAATGCTATTTAAAGCCACAAATCCTATACTAAAGACTCCCCAATTTCGTCCATGGCATCCCCCATGTGATGGGAGATTGATTTCCTACTCAAAACCACATCATAACCACCTCTCAATAACCCCTCACAAGTATAACCCCCATTCGGACAAGAATTCTAACAAGACATCAACCTAGGACACCTCTAACCTACCTGTTTATTTGTCTAATATGTTTCAGAAGTTCCGTTGATGTAATGCACTTTGGACATTAGTTTACGGGTTATATTTGTAATTCTGATATGTTTCAGAAAGCACATACTGCTACTGCTACCCTTCATTGGTTGTAGTACTGTTGTTTACTTATGCTATGTTTGTAGTATTATTTTTTTCCAATAGCTTATAATAGTTCTATTTTATTACGTATTTGGCTTGTAAACAGTAAACTTATATTTTCTTTAACTTTTAATTTGCATTTCGGAGTTTGGCCTGTTACACTTACGTATGTCATTCATAGTATTTTTTTCTTTTAAAACTTTGGTTAAACCGTAACAAAACTGCCCCAAACCGCTTTTTTCGGTTTGGTTCAGTTTGAAATGCTAAAATAGTTTGGTTTGGTTTAATTTTTTCCAAAACCGTTTTTTTTACGGTTTGGTTTGGGTTTGGTACGTAACAGCACCAAACCGCACCACATTCACCCCTAAGAGAAATGGTGTTTCGAGGTGTTGATAATAGAAGACATTTTATTCTCAAAAAAAAATTATTTCCTATTATTCGGTCGTTCAGCTGTTTGATCTCTGCAGGGAACTTTCAAAATTCGCAATTGGGAAAATCGTCTCAATGATTATTCTTTCTTGAGAAAGGGTCAAACGCAAATATATATATATATATATATATATATATTTGTCCTTGACTGTTTATCTATTAAAAATAATATATGCTCTTCACTCAAATTTTGACTAATATTAGTTTTTATGTTCTTAGTTTTGGGTTAATATTATTTTTAATTCTTGGTAGTGATTACAAATTTATACTTCTTATCTTGTTTGGTAGAATTTTATAAGGGGAGTCAAAAGTTTGTTCAAGTTGTTACCACATGAATCCAAGGACATAAAATTGATTGAAGTAATTGGTTGGGGTTTAGAGGTATTGTCCGATTTTGTATATTCACGATTGAAGTAATATTAGTAAGAATGATGTTTGTTGGCTGCAATGAAATTTTCAGGTGATTTTGGGATTGATGAAATCAATGAAGAGAAGTGGATCAAGCACTACTCCAGCCAACATAGCATGCTGCTAGTGGGTGAGGGTGACTTTTCATTTTCCAAATCTCTGGAAGTCGCGTTTGAGTCGGCACCGAAGATGGTTGCCACATCCTTAGATTCTCCTGGTATGCTTCATTCTCATTAGTTTGTTCGCTTTCTATAATTTTGGTTTGAATTAGTTTCCAGTTTTTCCCCTATAGAACTCCTTCGATCAAACTATAGGTTGGCCGAGTCCAACATACATGAATTGAAGAATAGAAAGTGTCTAGTCATGCATGGGATTGATGCCACCAAAATGAACCAACATCCTCTATTGCAAAATTGCATCTTTGATAGAATCGTTGCCGTGGCCAAAGGGTGGTGGAGTGGTGGTGGTGCCGCCGGCTTATGGGAAGAGATGGAAGGGATAACACTCTTTGGGATAACTCTCTTTCTCTCAAAGAAAAGGATAAGAAAAGAACACTTCTTCAGAAATGGAAAATTCATCAAATTTCAAAATTAATGTTTACAAGTAATGCCAAGGCTATTTAAAGCCACAAATCCTATACTAAAGACTCCCCAATTTCGTCCATGGCATCCCCCATGTGATGGGAGATTGATTTCCTACTCAAAACCACCTCATAACCACCTCTCAATAACCCCTCACAAGTATAACCCCCATTCGGACAAGAATTATAACAAGACATCAACCTAGGACACCTCTAACCTACCTGTTTATTTGTCTAATATGTTTCAGAAGTTCCGTTGATGTAATGCACTTTGGACATTAGTTTACAGGTTATATTTGTAATTCTGATATGTTTCAGAAAGCACATACTGCTACTGCTATCCTTCATTGGTTGTACTACTGTTGTTTACTTATGCTATGTTTGTAGTATTATTTTTTTCCAATAGCTTATAATAGTTCTATTTTATTACGTATTTGGCTTGTAAACAGTAAACTTATATTTTCTTTAACTTTTGATTTGCATTTTGGAGTTTGGCCTGTTACACTTACGTATGTCATTCATAGTATTTTTTTCTTTTAAAACTTTGGTTAAACCGTAACCAAACTGCACCAAACCGCTTTTTTCGGTTTGGTTCAGTTTGAAATGCTAAAATAGTTTGGTTTGGTTTAATTTTTTCCAAAACCGTTTTTTTACGGTTTGGTTTGGGTTTGGTACGTAACAGCACCAAACCGCACCGCATTCACCCCTAAGAGAAATGGTGTTTCGAGGTGTTGATAATAGAAGACATTTTATTCTAAAAAAAAATCATTTCCTATTATTCGGTCGTTCAGCTGTTTGATCTCTGCAGGGAACTTTCAAAATTCGCAATTGGGAAAATCGTCTCAATGATTATTCTTTCTTGAAAAAGGGTCAAATGCAAATATATATATATATATATATATATTTGTCCGTGCCTGTTTATCTATTAAAAATAATATATGCTCTTCACTCAAATTTTGACTAATATTAGTTTTTATGTTCTTAGTTTTGGGTTAATATTATTTTTAATTCTTGGTAGTGATTACAAATTTATACTTCTTATCTTGTCTGGTAGAATATTATAAAGGGGAGTCAAAAGTTTGTTCAAGTTGTTACCACATGAATCCAAGAACATAAAATTGATTGAAGTAATTGGTTGGGGTTTAGAGGTATTGTCCAATTTTGTATATTCACGATTGAAGTAATATTAGTAAGAATGATGTTTGTTGGCTGCAATGAAATTTTCAGGTGATTTTGGGATTGATGAAAGCAATGAAGAGAAGTGGATCAAGCACTACTCCAGCCAACATAGCATGCTGCTAGTGGGTGAGGGTGACTTTTCATTTTCCAAATCTCTGGCAGTCGCGTTTGAGTCGGCACCGAAGATGGTTGCCACATCCTTAAATTCTCTTGGTATGCTTCATTCTCATTAGTTTGTTCGCTTTCTATAATTTTGGTTTGAATTAGTTTTCTGTTTTTCCCCTATAGAACTCCTTCGATCAAACTATAGGTTGGCCGAGTCCAACATACATGAATTGAAGAAAAGAAAGTGTCTAGTCATGCATGGGATTGATGCCACCAAAATGAACCAACATCCTCTATTGCAAAATTGCATCTTTGATAGAATCGTTGCCGTGGCCAAAGGGTGGTGGAGTGGTGGTGGTGCCGCCGGCTTATGGGAAAAGATGGAAGTGATAACTCTCTTTCTCTCAAAGAAAAGGATAAAAGAAGAACACTTCTTCACAAAGGGAAAATTCATCAAATTTCAAAATTAATGTTTACAAGTGATGCCAAGGCTATTTAAAGCCACAAATCCTATACTAAAGACTCCCCAATTTCGTCCATGGGATCCCCCATGTGATGGGAGATTGATTTCCTACTCAAAACCACCTCCCAATAACCCCTCACAAGCATAACCCCCATTCGGACAGGAATTCTAACAAGACATCAACCTATGACACCTCTAACCTACCTGTTTATTTGTCTAATATGTTTCAGAAGTTCCGTGGATGTAATGTACTTTGGACATTAGTTTACATGTTATATTTGAAATCCTGATATGTTTCAGAAAGCACATACTGCTACTGCTACCCTTCATTGGTAGTACTACTGTTGTTTACTTATGCTATATTTGTAGTATTATTTTTTTTCAATAGGTTATAATAGTTATAGTTTATTACGTATTTGGCTTGTAAACAGTAAACTTATATTTTCTTTAACTTTTAATTTGCATTTCGGAGTTTGGACTGTTACACTTACGTCTGTCATTCATAGTATTTTTTTTCTTTTAAAAATTTAGTTAATCCGTAACCAAACTGCACCAAAACGCTTTTTTCGGTTTGGTTTGGTTTGAATGCTAAAATAGTTTGGTTTGGTTTAATTTTTTCCCAAACCGTTTTTTTACGGTTTGATTTGGGTTTGGTACGAAACAGCACCAAACCGGTGCATTCACCCCTAAGAGAAATGGTGTTTCGAGGTGTTGAAAATAAAAGACATTTTATTCTCAAAAAAAAAAAATCATTTCCTATTGTTCGGTCGTTCAGCTGTTTGATCTCTGCAAGGAACTTTCAAAATTCGCAATTGGAAAAATCGTCTCAATGATTATTCTTTCTTGAAAAAGGGCCAAACCCAAATATATATATATATATATATTTGTTTCATGACTGTTTATCTATTAAAAATAATATATGCTCTTCACTCAAATTTTGACTAATATTAGTTTTTATGTTCTTAGTTTTGGGTTAATATTAGTTTTAATTCTTGGTATTGATTACAACTTTATACTGCTTATCTTGTTTGGTAGAATATAATAAGGGGAGTCAAAAGTTTGTTCAAGTTGTTACCACATGAATCCAAAGACATAAAATTGATTGAAGTAATTGGTTGGGGTTTAGAGGTATTGTCCAATTTTGTATATTCACGATTGAAGTAATATTAGTAAGAATGATGTTTGTTGGCTGCAATGAAATTTTCAGGTGATTTTGGGATTGATGAAAGCAATGAAGAGAAGTGAATCAAGCACTACTCCAGCCAACATAGCATGCTGCTAGTGGGTGAGGGTGACTTTTCATTTTCCAAATCTCTGGCAGTCGCGTTTGAGTCGGCACCGAAGATGGTTGCCACATCCTTAGATTCTCTTGGTATGCTTCATTCTCATTAGTTTGTTCGCTTTCTATAATTTTTGTTTTAATTAGTTTGCTGTTTGACCCCAATAGAACTCCTTCGATCAAACTATAGGTTGGCCGAGTCCAACATACATGAATTGAAGAATAGAAAGTGTCTAGTCATGCATGGGATTGATGCCACCAAAATGAACCAACATCCTCTATTGGAATATTGCATCTTTGATAGAATCGTTGTCGTGGCCAAAGGGTGGTGGAGTGGTGGTGGTGCCGCCGGCTTATGGGAAGAGATGGAAGGGATAACACTCTTTGGGATAACTCTCTTTCTCTCACGGAAAATGATAAGAGAAGAACACTTCTTCACAAAGGGCAAATTCATCATATTTCAAAATTAATGTTTACAAGTGATGCCAAGGCTATTTAAAGCTACAAATCCTATACTAAAGACTCCCCAATTTCGTCCATGGCATCCCCCATGTGATGGGAGATTGATTTCCTACTCAAAACCACATCATAACCACCTCTCAATAACCCCTCACAAGCATAACCCCCATTCGGACAAGAATTCTAACAAGACATCAACCTATGACACCTCTACCCTACCTGTTTATTTGTCTAATATGTTTCAGAAGTTCCGTTGATGTAATGCACTTTGGACATTAGTTTACAGGTTATATTTGTAATTCTGATATGTTTCAGAAAGCACATACTGCTACTGCTACCCTTCATTGGTTGTACTACTGTTGTTTACTTATGCTATGTTTGTAGTATTATTTTTTTCCAATAGCTTATAATAGTTCTATTTGATTACGTATTTGGCTTGTAAACAGTGAACTTATATTTTCTTTAACTTTTAATTTGCATTTCGGAGTTTGGCCTGTTACACTTACGTATGTCATTCATAGTATTTTTTCTTTTAAAACTTTGGTTAAACCGTAACCAAACTGCACCAAACCGCTTTTTTTCGGTTTGGTTCAGTTTGAAATGCTAAAATAGTTTGGTTTGGTTTAATTTTTTCCAAAACCGTTTTTTTACGGTTTGGTTTGGGTTTGGTACGTAACAGCACCAAACTGCACCGCATTCACCCCTAAGAGAAATGGTGTTTCGAGGTGTTGATAATAGAAGACATTTTATTCTAAAAAAAATCATTTCCTATTATTCGGTCGCTCAGCTGTTTGATCTCTGCAGGGAACTTTCAAAATTCGCAATTGGGAAAATCGTCTCAATGATTATTCTTTCTTGAAAAAGGGTCAAACGCAAATATCTATATATATATATATATTTGTCCATGACTGTTTATCTATTAAAAATAATATATGCTCTTCACTCAAATTTTGACTAATATTAGTTTTTATGTTCTTAGTTTTGGGTTAATATTATTTTTAATTCTTGGTAGTGATTACAAATTTATACTTCTTATCTTGTCTGGTAGAATATTATAAGGGGAGTCAAAAGTTTGTTCAAGTTGTTACCACATGAATCCAAGAACATAAAATTGATTGAAGTAATTGGTTGGGGTTTAGAGGTATTGTCCAATTTTGTATATTCACGATTGAAGTAATATTAGTAAGAATGATGTTTGTTGGCTGCAATGAAATTTTCAGGTGATTTTGGGATTGATGAAAGCAATGAAGAGAAGTGGATCAAGCACTACTCCAGCCAACATAGCATGCTGCTAGTGGGTGAGGGTGACTTTTCATTTTCCAAATCTCTGGCAGTCGCGTTTGAGTCGGCACCGAAGATGGTTGCCACATCCTTAAATTCTCTTGGTATGCTTCATTCTCATTAGTTTGTTCGCTTTCTATAATTTTGGTTTGAATTAGTTTTCTGTTTTTCCCCTATAGAACTCCTTCGATCAAACTATAGGTTGGCCGAGTCCAACATACATGAATTGAAGAAAAGAAAGTGTCTAGTCATGCATGGGATTGATGCCACCAAAATGAACCAACATCCTCTATTGCAAAATTGCATTTTTGATAGAATCGTTGCCGTGGCCAAAGGGTGGTGGAGTGGTGGTGGTGCCGCCGGCTTATGGGAAGAGATGGAAGTGATAACTCTCTTTCTCTCAAAGAAAATGATAAGAGAAGAACACTTCTTCAGAAAGGGAAAATTCATCAAATTTTAAAATTAATGTTTACAACTGATGCCAAGGCTATTTAAAGCCACAAATCCTATACTAAAGACTCCCCAATTTCGTCCATGGCATCCCCCATGTGCTGGGAGATTGATTTCATACTCAAAACCACCTCATAACTACCTCTCAATAACCCCTCACAAGTATAACCCTCATTCGGGCAAGAATTCTAACAAGACATCAACCTAGGACACCTCTAACCTACCTGTTTATTTGTCTAATATGTTTCAGAAGTTCCGTTGATGTAATGCATCTTGGACATTAGTTTACAGGTTATATTTGTAATCCTGATATGTTTCAGAAAGCACATACTGCTACTGCTACCCTTCATTGGTTGTACTACTGTTGTTTACTTATGCTATATTTGTAGTATTATTTTTTTCCAATAGCTTATAATAGTTCTAGTTTATTATGTATTTGGCTTGTAAACAGTAAACTTATATTTTCTTTAGCTTTTATTTTGCATTTCGGAGTTTGGACTGTTACACTTACGTCTGTCATTCATAATATTTTTTTTCTTTTAAAACTTTAGTTAAACCGTAACCAAACTGCACCAAACCGCTTTTTTCGGTTTGGTTTGGTTTGAAATGCTAAAATAGTTTGGTTTGGTTTAATTTTTTCCCAAACTGTTTTTTTACGGTTTGGTACGAAACAGCACCAAACTGCACCGCATTCACCCCTAATAGAAATGGTGTTTCGAGGTATTGATAATAAAAGACATTTTATTATAAAAAAAATCATTTCCTATTGTTCGGTCGTTCAGCTGTTTGATCTCTGCAGGGAACTTTCAAAATTCGCAATTGGAAAAATCGTCTCAATGATTATTCTTTCTTGAAAAAGGGTCAAACACAAATATATATATATATATATATTTGTTTCATGACTGTTTATCTATTAAAAATAATATATGCTCTTCACTCAGATTTTGACTAATATTAGTTTTTATGTTCTTAGGTTTGGGTTAATATTAGTTTTAATTCTTTGTAGTGATTACAAATTTATACTGCTTATCTTGTTTGGTAGAATATTATAAGGGGAGTCAAAAGTTTGTTCAAGTTGTTACCACATGAATCCAAAGACATAAAATTGATTGAAGTAATTGGTTGGGGTTTAGAGGTATTGTCCAATTTTGTATATTCACGATTGAAGTAATATTAGTAAGAAGGATGTTTGTTGGCTCCAATGAAATTTTCAAGTGATTTTGGGATTGATGAAAGCAATGAAGAGAAGTGGATCAAGCACTACTCCAGCCAACATAGCATGCTGCTAGTGGGTGAGGGTGACTTTTCATTTTCCAAATCTCTGGCAGTCGCATTTGAGTCGGCACCGAAGATGGTTGCCACATCCTTAGATTCTCTTGGTATGCTTCATTCTCATTAGTTTGTTCGCTTTCTATAATTTTGGTTTTAATTATTTTTCTGTTTTTCCCCTATAGAACTCCTTCGATCAAACTATAGGTTGGCCGAGTCCAACATACATGAATTGAAGAATAGAAAGTGTCTAGTCATGCATGGGATTGATGCCACCAAAATGAACCAACATCCTCTATTGCAATATTGTATCTTTGATAGAATCGTTGCCGTGGCCAAAGGGTGGTGGAGGGGTGTTGGTGCCGCCGGCTTATGGGAAGAGATGGAAGGGATAACACTCTTTGTGATAACTCTCTTTCTCTCAAAGAAAAGGATAAAAGAAGAACACTTCTTCACAAAGGGAAAATTCATCAAATTTCAAAATTAATGTTTACAAGTGATGCCAAGGCTATTTAAAGCCACAAATCCTATACTAAAGACTCCCCAATTTCGTCCATGGGATCCCCCATGTGATGGGAGATTGATTTCCTACTCAAAACCACCTCCCAATAACCCCTCACAAGCATAACCCCCATTCGGACAGGAATTCTAACAAGACATCAACCTATGACACCTCTAACCTACCTGTTTATTTGTCTAATATGTTTCAGAAGTTCCGTTGATGTAATGTACTTTGGACATTAGTTTACATGTTATATTTGAAATCCTGATATGTTTCAGAAAGCACATACTGCTACTGCTACCCTTCATTGGTTGTACTACTGTTGTTTACTTATGCTATATTTGTAGTATTATTTTTTTTTCAATAGGTTATAATAGTTATAGTTTATTACGTATTTGGCTTGTAAACAGTAAACTTATATTTTCTTTAACTTTTAATTTGCATTTCGGAGTTTGGACTGTTACACTTACGTCTGTCATTCATAGTATTTTTTTTCTTTTAAAAATTTAGTTAATCCGTAACCAAACTGCACCAAAACGCTTTTTTCGGTTTGGTTTGGTTTGAATGCTAAAATAGTTTGGTTTGGTTTAATTTTTTCCCAAACCGTTTTTTTACGGTTTGATTTGGGTTTGGTACGAAACAGCACCAAACCGGTGCATTCACCCCTAAGAGAAATGGTGTTTCGAGGTGTTGAAAATAAAAGACATTTTATTCTCAAAAAAAAAAATCATTTCCTATTGTTCGGTCGTTCAGCTGTTTGATCTCTGCAAGGAACTTTCAAAATTCGCAATTGGAAAAATCGTCTCAATGATTATTCTTTCTTGAAAAAGGGCCAAACACAAATATATATATATATATATTTGTTTCATGACTGTTTATCTATTAAAAATAATATATGCTCTTCACTCAAATTTTGACTAATATTAGTTTTTATGTTCTTAGTTTTGGGTTAATATTAGTTTTAATTCTTGGTATTGATTACAACTTTATACTGCTTATCTTGTTTGGTAGAATATAATAAGGGGAGTCAAAAGTTTGTTCAAGTTGTTACCACATGAATCCAAAGACATAAAATTGATTGAAGTAATTGGTTGGGGTTTAGAGGTATTGTCCAATTTTGTATATTCACGATTGAAGTAATATTAGTAAGAATGATGTTTGTTGGCTGCAATGAAATTTTCAGGTGATTTTGGGATTGATGAAAGCAATGAAGAGAAGTGAATCAAGCACTACTCCAGCCAACATAGCATGCTGCTAGTGGGTGAGGGTGACTTTTCATTTTCCAAATCTCTGGCAGTCGCGTTTGAGTCGGCACCGAAGATGGTTGCCACATCCTTAGATTCTCTTGGTATGCTTCATTCTCATTAGTTTGTTCGCTTTCTATAATTTTTGTTTTAATTAGTTTGCTGTTTGACCCCAATAGAACTCCTTCGATCAAACTATAGGTTGGCCGAGTCCAACATACATGAATTGAAGAATAGAAAGTGTCTAGTCATGCATGGGATTGATGCCACCAAAATGAACCAACATCCTCTATTGGAATATTGCATCTTTGATAGAATCGTTGTCGTGGCCAAAGGGTGGTGGAGTGGTGGTGGTGCCGCCGGCTTATGGGAAGAGATGGAAGGGATAACACTCTTTGGGATAACTCTCTTTCTCTCACGGAAAATGATAAGAGAAGAACACTTCTTCACAAAGGGCAAATTCATCATATTTCAAAATTAATGTTTACAAGTGATGCCAAGGCTATTTAAAGCTACAAATCCTATACTAAAGACTCCCCAATTTCGTCCATGGCATCCCCCATGTGATGGGAGATTGATTTCCTACTCAAAACCACCTCATAACCACCTCTCAATAACCCCTCACAAGTATAACCCCCATTCGGACAAGAATTATAACAAGACATCAACCTAGGACACCTCTAACCTACCTAGTATTGACATATAATACCATACATGTGTTACATGGACCAAGACAAGGTTAACAACATAGGACATAACCTAAACAAGAATGTTTTAGGCTATATAATAAAAACATGGGTGAACATATTTTGGAACATGTCTTATCTCCTTCTTCATTTCTTGTCCAAATGCTTCACTGCTTCCTAATGACTCCCAAAAGCTTTGTAGTTCCTTTGCTTTATGATGACACCATCTTGAATATAAGATCATGTTTGGACAACCTTGATTGGGTTTTGACATCATTGTCACACTCTCCCCCTTGAAAAGCTTTGGACTCCAAAGCTCTCTCGTTTTGTTCCTATAAAAGAAACAACAAAAGTAAGAGAGCGAGAAAAATGTATACAACATATCTCGTAAGCGATAACCTCGATATCGAGTGACACTTTCAACCATTTTTACAAGTCTATGCTTACAATATAGTAGCAGAAGTATGCATAGAACATTCCATAATACCATAACATATAAAGACCATCTTATAGTAGAATCATAGGGTATGTAATAACATGTATAGATCCTATGAATTTTACTAAGTGAACTTAGTTCATCCATGCTTCCACAAATCTTATAAGGCATAAAAGGATCTATATAGTGATGTTCAAACAATCTAGCATACTTATTGTCGATTCTCAAGTAATCCATATGCTTTATGCTAGAATGTAAAGAATGTAGTAAAGGATTTTCTACCTTAGGCTCATCAACATCTAATTTAAAAGAATAAACCTCATGATGACCGCTTTCTTCTTGATTTTCTCCACGCTCCTTAGTGTTGATCAATTTCCTACAATCAATGTTAGATTTAAACATTTCATTGGCAACATGTAATAGTGTTCTAAACCTATCAAGGCTTACTTGTGGGCGTCCCAAATACCACATAACAAGTGCACAAAAGTCCTCAATGTCCATATACAAGAATTCAACATGATTTGAACCAAAATTATTTATAAAACAACCAAAGAGCACAATTCTTCGTGTTGTATCCTCATCCCAAGCATGGTACTTGTATGCCATCTTGCTCCAAATGGAAAAACCCACATCTTTCAATGTAGCAAAACTATTAGAGAAATCACAATTAATATTTATATTATTATCAAGCAATATTTCTCTATTATTAAAACTAATACAAAAGCTAGAAGAAAATTTCCAACTTCCCTTTTACAACTTGTGTAGGTTGTAAGCACATTTGAATCTTGAAGATCATTATAATCTTGTTCAATTTTGAATTCATCTTCAACTTCTTTGGATGCTAGGACTTGCTCCTCATTTTTTGAAATGGACTTTAAACACTCCATCTCAACCAAGGTTGAGTTAGCTTTTGCATTGTCACCCAATTCCTCTTGATCTTCCACTTCATCAAGAACCTTAGAAACATCACAAGGAAAAATATCATTAGAATTTATTTCCTCATTTAATAATATTTCTTGTAAAACAAGAAATCCATTACTAAGGCACTTAGATGGATGATATCCCTTTTTGTTACACTTAAAACAAACTTCATTTCTATTAGAAGTAGACATTTTCCATTTAAATTTGATCAAATCCTTTGATTTGGAAGTTGATGCTTCTTCTTGTTTTGGATGTGACTTCCAATACTCGCTTGCTTTGGACTTTTCTTGTTTAGGTGGAACATTCCAACACTTGCTTCTCCTCAATTCTTCTTGATTTGGTGGGACCTTCCAAGACTTGCTTGTCTTAGCCTCCTTTTGAGACTCCTTCCGAACCTTATTTGTGTAGGATGGATACTTGTCATAAGATCTTTGTTTCTTCTTTTGAATTTTCTCATCAAACCTACACTCCCGTCTTTCGGATTGTGATATCAACGATGTCGTTTCTTTCTTTAGGCTATCATTAAATCTTTCGAAACACCTATTGATCCTCTCTTCAAATTGTTTGGACTCCTCCTTTCGCTCTTTCAAGAGCCTCATGGATCCTCCAATGTTGCCATGTCTGCCCAAAATAACAAGAACAAACTACAAAATATATGTATAGGATGTTAGAAGACAAAAAGAAAAAAAAAATGAATCTCACTCAAATGAATAAGGTTCACTCGGGTTCACTCGATCACACTATCGGTCCCTTAGGTTAGCAACTAGGGATCCTCCACAAGTGTCCAAATTCAGCCCCATGTGATGTCTCTTGGTCGAACAATAAGGACGGCGTTGGAACTTGAGAGACGTACGCTTTAGAGTAGGAAAGCAATTACTCTAACTCGACTCAATCAACAACCGTTAAGAAGATCACATGAAAATATACATTAAAGCATACAAGTAAACAAGTGTATCCAATATTCCAATATTACCTCACAATGATTTAACAATCAACCCACTAATTTCAACAACGCAACAAAGTAAAATCCTACACACAATTTCAATGAAGTATATAGTGAACTCACAACACACAACCCCAAAATCAAGAAATTACAACATAGGTTTCAACAACCCTTTATTGTATAGAAAGTACCCTAGGTTTCAACAACCCGATGGTATATCAAAAGAAGTAAAATGTGCACTAGGTTTCAACAACTCTTTTGCACTATCAAGAAATCAACAATTGTGCCTTGTGCCCTAGAGTTCAACACTCCTTTGGCAACAAGAAATTCAACAAGAAAACCCGAGGGTTCAACACCCCTTTGGCATGTAAATGAGAAAGCAAAAGATTCAACAATTAACTCGGCTTTCAACAATACATCAAAAATAAGGGCCTCCCTCTATTTTCTTCATTTTTCCAAAGGCTCTTTTTTTTATATGGCTAAAATATTATTTTTATATTTTCTCCTTTTTTTTTATAACTCTCGGCTTTTATATTTTGTAAGAGTGCCTTTTATCAAAATTTTCAACAAAGCATTTTTACTAGGCCCCTAATCAAATTCAACAAGAGAAAAATACCAAGAACAAAAATAACAAGGAATCAAAATAATAAGAATAATCAAGAACACTAACATGTAATAGATGGGGAAATGAGGAAATATCTAAACACCTAAAACATGTAAGAAATGGGGAAATTAAGTAAGATCAAGACACTAATCATGTCCTAATTCCCCTAACTAATCTAACTCCCTCCCATGTGCCCCATGTGCATTCAAGATAACTCCCTAATTCAACAAAACTACCACTTGTTAATACCCCTCTCAACCCTCACTCAAATTTGGAAGACTTTCAACAATTGTTCCGACATGCCAAAATTTTAAAATTCATACAATCATGATTATGAAGAATCGAAAACTAACACCAACGGCATTCAACAAGGTGTCCGAGAGTCCAAATACAAGGAAATTTCAACAACAACAAAACATGGGAATTTCAAGAAGCAATTTACAAGGAAATTAATTCCATAGAACAAGCATACATGGAATTTAACAAACAAGATCAAGATTCAACAAAGATCATAAAACCGCCACTAGAAGAATCAAAATGGTGTGATCTATTCTATCATCTAAAATATGGAAATTTTGAATTTAAGCAAGGCTCTGATACCAAAATTTATGACATGGATCTAAGGCCTAAATCCGAAATGATGATCAAAACACAAAACACAAGAAAGGTGCCAAATGGCCGAATCAAAGGAACAAGAAGAAAATACTTGGAAATGAAGGATGATTGCTCTTGGCCAACCACTTCAAGACTCAAACGATTCGAATCTCTTCTAGAATGAACTGTCCGCCGCCATGGAATGATCTCCAGGATGGACCCCGTGAAGCCTCCTTCAAGCCTCGCGTGTCACGACCCCAAAGAAGCTAGTCCTTGGAACCGATTTTGCCATGATCCTCTCACTATGTCATGGCCAAAGGATGGTGGAGTGGTGGTGGTGCCGCCGGCTTATGGGAAGAGATGGAATGGATAACACTCTTCGGGAGAACTCTCTTTCTCTCAAAGAAAAGGATAAGAGAAGGACACTTCTCAAAATTGGAAGAACACTTCTTCACAAAGGGAAAATTCATCAAATTTCAAAACTAATGTTTACAAGTGATGCCAAGGCTATTTAAAGCCACAAATCCTATGCTAAAGACTCCCCAATTTCGTCCATGGCATCCCCCATGTGATGGGAGGTTGATTTCCTACTCAAAACCACCCCATAACCACCTCTCAATAAGCCCGCACAAGTATAACCCCCATTCGGACAAGAATTCTAACAAGACATCAACCTAGGACTCCTATAACCTACCTAGTATTTATATGCAATACCATACATGTGTTACATGGACCAAGACAAGGTTAACAACATAGGACATAACCTAAACAAATGTTTTAAGCTAGGTAATAAAAACATGGGTGAACATGTTTTGGAACATGTCTTGTCTCCTTCTTTTAAGCTCTCCTTCTTCATTTCTTGTCCAAATGCTCCCATTCTTCTTTCATATATCTTTCACTTGTGAACTTGATGCCAAGGTGGAACTCGAACCCGCCATGTCATCATGTGCCACGTCATTGTGTTTGAACAACCTTGATTGGGTTTTGACATCCTTGTCAATGAGACTGTGTATTTGATCTTAGAGAGATGAGACTATGTGTATTTAATGGAGAGGTGAGACTCTGTGAACTTATTTATTTTAATTTGATAATGAGTTTTTTTATGGATGAAAGATAATTATTAAATTCATATGAACTTTTAATTAAGCCAAACGAGCTGAATTTGACTTAAACGAGCCGAGCCGAACAAAAGATTAAAAGAGATAAGCTTGAGTTAAACAGATGTCAGTTATTGAATGATTGTTTGGTTATTTTCATAGGACGAGATTTGTTTACAAATGATATCCACCCATTCCCGGTCCGGTTCTTATAATGGCAATTAATTTGCCTGTACATGTTAAATGATATCCACCACGCTATGAAAAATGATGTTAGCTCCATGAAAAATGGTGTTGCTTATTTTATAATATTCATCATTTTTTCGTGCGCACACATCATTTTACACAGTCATAATTTTTCATTGCTTTGACATCATTTTTCTATGCGTATCCATCGTTCCATTTTTGTCAGTATGTGCTATTGACAGCACACAAGCCACCCCCCTTCCTAGAAGGTAGTTTGTTTGGTTTTGTTAGCTTGAGGTTGGGTATGAAGATATTTTTGTGTAATTTCATAAGCCCAGTGTGGGCATGTGGTGATAGGCATTGGTTTAGGTCCTAACTTCCTCATTAGATATTTCTTAACGTAAAAAATACTCCCTCCGTCCCATTACAAATGTCTTGTTACTGTTGAGCACGGAAATTAAGATAAAGTTGATTTGTGAGTTTATGGTGGGGTCCACATAGTTGTTGGAGGGGAAAATTATTTTCTATTTATAGAAATGAGACATTTGTATTGGGACATTCAAAAATACTACTAGTAAGTAGAGTATTTATAATGGGATTGAGGGAGTATCATTTAATACTAATAATTGTGATCACTTCCATTATTAATTCAGTGGGACAATTTCTTGTCCAATTTAAGGATATGATTACAAAACAGTGAAAAAAAGGAATGATTTGGCCACAAAAATAAAGTAAAAATGAAAAGAGATTTTCAATTCGGCCACAAAAAGTAGTAGAAGGTTTGTGAGTCCAACAAACCAAAAAACAAAGTAAAACATAGTTACTAATACTGTGCAGTATGGTCTATGGCCCAAATTTACAGACAGAAATAGCCATTAGCCACAAAGGGGCATAGGGCTTTCTTGTTCTTCCCATTTCCAATCGGTGGACTGGATCACTTCCACTCATTATCATATTTTTGGTTTCTCCAAATTATTCTGATTCTCTGCTTATTTTCGTTTACCAATTCAAGAATATAAGAATCGTTGGATTCCAATCCAAGCTGAGTAGTCGCAAATGCAAATGCAATCATCGGCCTTGGTATCTCTGTCCTCCTCTACTCCTCCATTCGAATCATCTCCCAAGGTTGCGTACATCACCGCCGCCAAACTACCTACTTCCGGCTCCGCAGCAGCTGTGAGAATCAATAATCGCCGTCGCCACCTGCGGATTTCTGTGAGTGCTCGTGGTTTTGATATGTCGGCGGCTGCACCATCGTCTGTTGGAACGGCTCCCAAATGGGCGCAGAAGACTGTAACCGTTCCCGCGCAGAGGCGCGGCTGCCATCTCATCACATCCAAGGTATCGTTTGAGTCTGCAACAGTTAATTTCCAATCAGTTGGATTTTAGGAGGAACTTTACTCGTCTGTTTGGCTGATCGAATTTCGTGACAGTTAGGGCATATTTGCATTCAGTATGTGTTTCACGATATGCGGTTGAAATTTGTGTTCGATTTTGTTAGGTTTGGTTGAAATCTTCCTTGATTGCTTATAATTTGGTTGACAATGAAGACTTCATTTCCGTTTTTCTTTTGTATTAACCTCGTGATGCTGCTTTGTCTTGTTTGTTACATTTGGATTTGTCTCAGATTCTGAAGGAGATTGGGCAGGATTTGTCAGGGTTTAAGTGTGGCCTTGCTCATTTTTTCTGTGAGCCAATACACTATTTTATAGTACAAAAAAAATTACCGCTATAGCTGCGAGAATGTGTTTTTTTTTTTATTATTATTATTCTTTTCTAATTTAAATGCATTCATTCATGTTCGGCAGTGCATCACACAAGTGCTTCTTTGACTATAAATGAAAACTATGACTCGGATGTTAGAGATGACACAGAGACATTTTTGAATAAAGTGGTTCCGGAGGTATGTTCTATTTCTAATTTTTTGACCATATACATGGTGAAAGGAACTGTTGGTAGATGATATTCATGTGCTTGATTTCATTCTACAGGGAAGGTCTGCACCATGGAAACATACACTAGAAGGTAGGTTTTCTCGATTTCTCTATATCTATCCATTGATTCAAAGATGTGTGAGATGGTCACTTTCAAAATGATGCTTGTTCCTCACAAAGTTTTAAAACAGATTATACATTGTTGAGCACTTGAGCAATATCTGCTAACCCATGCGGATGAAGCCCTTACCTTTAGTCAAGTAGGAGTACTTGTCATCGCACCTCAAGTAGAAATAGTGAAATACCTCTAAGATTGATAGGAAATGGAATTGTTCATGCCTTATCCATTTATACAGTTACCTTTTTCAGGGAATAGGATACTCAGAAATTTTGTTTAGTCAAAACCTCTTCTTCGTCTTGACCTTTTGTAAGTTGTTAAATTGAGACCGTTCTTCCTAATTAATAAAAGATCAATGTTTTTCCTGCAGTGAGGAAAGTTTGTAGCCATTTCATCTAAAGATACTTAATAATTTAAAAGATCCACATGTAGGTTTTAGGGTTTCTTAATAATTTAAACTTAATTTTTTTTTAAAAAAAATTATTTTAATTATATCAAACGAGTCTTAAGTGGCTGAATTTGAGTCATTAAGATGTAAATTTTAAATTAAATTAAATTGTTTCTTAGAAATCAAAGTTATTTTGATTCAATAGGAATGATTAAAAATGAAATCAGTTAACTCCATTTAGTCTTAACATTTAGAATTTTTAATGAATTAAGTTATTCTATTGTTATCAAACAAATTTAATGAATAAGTACTTGATTCTTTAAGATTACGTGGTACTTATTGTGATTTAAAATGCAGTTTGTTTTGGTCTCCTTGTTGAGGAATTAATGTGATTTGTTCTGATTGTGATTTCTTGAACATGTGAACTCAATGAGATAATTTTCATCTTTGGGATTTAAAAATAGTCACAACAATTCAAGTCAATCCTACTGCTAAGTAGTACTGTTGTGCTCTATCCTATTTCTCATTGTTCCGTTTCTTGTATAGTTTTTTCCTTCCATTGATAATTTGACCTATTACATCTCAATAATGCAAATAATGGGGGTTATATTGTATGCCTTTTCTTACAAAAGCATGTTAATGAGGATTTATATCATGTGATCAGGTCCAGATGACATGCCAGCACATATCAAGTCATCCATGTTCGGTTGCTCCCTCACGTAAGTATTGCATATATATTCTTTATTATCTATTTAGCTGATAATAAATTGATAAATGCCATTTACTGTGATCCTCTTTTGCAGGATACCCATCACAGATGGAAAACTAAATATGGGAACTTGGCAGGTATTTACTTGAAAACATGTCACATGGTATCTTTTGTATACCACAAGGAAGTAGTGATTACTTTTTATCTTGAGATTGACTAGTCTCACATGGATACTTGAAATGGTGTGCTTGTGCTTTATAAATATTGTGTGAGCAAGTTGAAAGGGGACGGATCATATGCGGTTCTTTTTCTTTTTCTTTTTTTTTTTTTTGAAACAGTGATCATAAAGCAAGATTAAATTTCACTTAAATGGTCTGCAGTCTGCACATATGGGCGTTCTTGGAACACATTTTTAACATATCGTGATTTGCAGATGTTGCAATTTGTAACATTCTTAACATAAAATTTGAACAGCTAGATGTCTCATTGTGTGTCCAACTCTGATGTACTATTACCATTAGGGGTCTTCTTTGGTTTAAGGTTATGGAACAAGGAATCAGAAATTGAATCAAAATGCTTGAGGAATATTGAATCCCTTGTATGTAGAAGGTTGGACATTTGGGAATAGTCAGTCATTAACATATTTTACCATTCATACTTACCACATATTCCACAAATGTGTTCCCATTTTAGAAACCCGTGACTCGTGAGCAGTTTTATCACATTATTATTGGTATTTCCTAATTTGGTTGATGATCTTTGTGCTCTGTACGGTATCTATTATCTAGTACAATCTTGAGATGTTTGATCAACTTGAACAAATGTTGAAGAGATAATTGACAAATTTATTTGTGTTTCAGGGAATATGGCTTTGCGAGCACCGTGATGCTGCTACACCACGCAGAATTGTGGTCACACTTAATGGCATGTAAAAAAACGGCAACTGTAGAAGTCATGTAAGCTGCATTTCCTTGTATGATGTGTACGATGATTCCTTGTCTTATACAAGAGTAAAACAATGAGTAAATACACTAGATGCCGGATGGAAGGTGGGTGATAAAATAAATCTGAAACAGTTGCGGTGTGTTTCTAAGATCGTCTTTAGTTTTAATCCTTCGATATTTGTGTGTTGCATATGGATGTTAATGGGGTGGATTCGAATTGCGTCCCAACTCTCAAAAGCCGACTGCCCCATTTTAGGAGGACCCTGGGTTAACAACCAAATTCTGTTTACCCTACCTTCTCTATCATGTCCTTTTATGTCAAGTGGTTGCACCATATCTAATGTGGGGATTCGTCCGACCATCACAGCCACGAGGTTCAAGCCTGGAAATCTAATTCGAGTTTCTTGGGTTCCCTAATAACGTGTGTAAAATTATTTCCTGGTAATCACTCCAGAACTGGTTTTTCATACACCATTTATCTTAGTAACTAGTCCTTTTCTTAGTTCAATGTTGTTTTAGAGCCTTGTTTGTTTCCCAGTAACTAGTCCTTTTCTTAGTTTAATATTTTTTCTTTCATTAGTTGGGGTTGGAACTTGTGTTAAGAATTGAGCATGCAGAATGTTGTTAAGTCTGATCAAATGAAGAGGGGTTGGAACTTGAATGTTGTTAAGAATTCAACTGGACAAGTGTTTCAAGAATCAACAAAAATTGTAGCATTCACATACTCCTCACTAAACGACCAAAAACAACTACAAGGTTTCAAAAGGCTCATCTAACTGGACTAACAAATAGTAATGTCGAATGTACTATGCAGAATAGTTTCCAACATAGGAGTTGACAACTTCTCTACAGAATGTTTAGGATTGAAAATTGCCTCATAACTACAATTCCTTAGTTAACAGCTTCGCCGATCGTGCAGGTTATATAAATGCTGTAATCGTATATGAAAAGAGCATCTAATTGATATCATGCACATTATTAACAACAAAGACAAGAACAGAAGGATACACTACAAAACAGATGGCAACATCTAAAGTTATACACAAAGTTGTGCAACGATGATCCCTCACTTAGTTGCTTGACGCTTGCTATTTTCTGGTTCTTGGAATAAATAATACACAAAAATAACTTTGCTTGAATTTAATAGTACAAAACTATACGCAACATTTACACAAAACAGAAATCACGAACATGGATGCATACCACTCAAAACATCAATGTAAAAAGCACATACCACAATCAACCACGGTTTGAATGCCTCCAAGATTGCTCAAAAGTCGAACCTTTCATTTATGAGCACCAGGTGGTGCGGCGGGCATTGGAAAGTTGCTGAATTGAACCCCAGGATATGGGGGCGTTTCAATGTATGGACTCTGTATAGTCTGACCACATTCATGAAATTAGAGACCATACTGAAATGTGACCAATTTAATTATACTGATGTAGTCATGTTAATCATTATCATTTTGCATATCACCAATTCATTCGACTCAAATAAAAGATCTTATCTATGTGTATGTGGGATGAGTTTTGGCTAATGCGTGCAAGAAAATCCTACATCGCCCAATAGGATGAGTAAAGTGGCTTATCAGTTTACATTAAATCGGGAGGAGAAATCTAGAAAATTTTTAAAATACACTATAAGAAGAGAGATGCGGCATCTAAAATTATTATGGGACTTTATTTTTGACCATTTTGACAAACTAAAATGAACATAAGCAGATGGTAATATTGTTGGGTTAAATCCTTCCATTTTTATACGGATTAAAGGATGTAAAAAAGACAACCCAGGATAGACATTTTCACTTCCTAGAAGAGCAAAAATTTCAGCAATCAGTGCAAGCATTTAACTGTTCAGTCTCAATTGGTGAATCGGGAATGGACTGGGGAAAGATATACCTGGTCTGGAAAAGGACCTTTTGACTCCTCTCTGTTGTTAAAAGATCTTGAGGATGTGTTCGAAGGAGCAGCATTATTCCCGTGTTCGCTTCCATTTAAGAGAAATTGATCTTTTTGCGTCTTTTCATTGTCATTTCCATTGACTGATTTTACCCTCTGATACACAAAAGATTAATCAAAGTTTTTAAATTGAACATCATCTAATTTGAAATCAATAAGGATTTAGAGCATCTAACTAGCCTGGAAAATTTTGCCAAGGGTCTTCAAACCCTTTGCACGCAAATTGAGTTCCTCTTTCTTTGCACTGGTATCTTGAAGAACCTGATATCATAAACGCATAAAAATCTCATTCAACTATTCAAAAGAAAACTCGTGCTAATATCCAAAAGAGTAGCAACTCATGGACAACCATTTGGCAAACATGGGAGAGGGTGTTTTCTATATCTGCCACATTGAGCTTCCAGAGGGAGTCGATCATTAACTTCTTGTGTGATTCCATGTACTCTTCAAGTTCCTTCTCCGTATAATTACCTTCAGCAGTGAGTTGTTTTTTCATGTCTTCTTGCAGCTGAATTAAGGCAATGGCACCTAAAGCAACAAGAAGATTCAATTTATAAACAAACTAAGAGCAAAGGAATGAGGATCACTGACAATTATTCAAGACCATCATATAGCTGTGGGGTTGACTAAAAATCTACCCTTAAAATTTACCATGGTTAATAAGATTACCTTGTTTGGCTTTTACAGTGAATAATGGTGCTAGCAGACTGAAATAATTGAGGTAATATTAAGACGAGAAGGGGGTTTAAGAACGTCAATTTAATAAATGGGCAGGGTGGTAGAAAGGCACTGCAACAGAAAATGTATTCATTGATCCAGGGGGAAAAAGCCAATATTTTAAAAGAAGCATGAACATGATTTCGATGCAATAAGAAGCAAAAGTTACTTATGAAGAAGAAACAAAAAGGAAAATAAACAAACAAACAAGGGACGTCGAAGGGAGGTAGAAAGGCATTGCAACAGAAAATGTATCCATTGATCCAAGGGAAAGAAGCCAATATTGTGAAAAAGCATGAACGTGATTTTGATGCAATAAGAAGCAAAAGTTACTTATGAAGAAACAAAAAGACAAACAAACAAACACACAATAAAGAAGAAGTTACTTGGGAAAAAAAAAAAAAAAAGCTAACCTGTTGCAGCAGTTACTTGGGATTTGATGAAGTGTCCTTTATTTCTGAACCACTCAGCAACAAATGGCACGCCCAAGTACATGGCTTTCTTCCCAAGCTCCTTTGCTGCCTGCCTTACATATATATACCCAATAGTGTTCAGCATATCCACACCATAAGCTGCAAGAATATTAAACTGTCATAAGATCATACAAGCTGCAAATATTGTCAGAACCAAAAAAAAAAAAGAAAAACAAAAACAAAAACAAAAACAAAAACAAAAAACAAAAAAAACAAAAACAAAACAAAACAAAAACAAAACAAAACAAAGGGGGTAGAGAGAATCAAATTCTGAAAATTTTCAGGTAAAAACGGAAAGAGCAAACCACCTGTACCTAAATTTTCAAATAGTTAGGAAGAACCATAACATTAACTATCATTTAAATATTTAATCACTTTAACACACACCCTCAAATCTACCAATTGGAAATCTACTGAATCGACTTTTCTACTTTTTCATATACAGGCAGCTCGAGACATTCAATACCAAACATTTTACTGATGTTGACACTTGACACGACATGTGAATGATTGCATCGAACAACTAACAGTATCATTCAGTATTTAATTACTCTTATTAATGGTATATCTAAATGACTTTATTCATTGCTGGATCCCAAAGACCCAAACTATTCTGTAGGTTAAAAGTTTTTTCCCTTCAATTGCTACCATATCTCCAAATCTACCAAACAAGGCTATTATTCAACATGAGAAACACACAAGGGGACTATGTTTATCTTTAAAAAGGGGCACCTGTTTCTTCTACAAGCATAATTACTAATATCCATGCTGCCTAAGTATGTGAAGAACAAGTTGCCAGAAGTGAAAGGGAGAGGCAGTTATGAATTGGATATCTTACCAGCATTGGAAAGCCTTGCCACTTCATCCTCAGCCTTTTGTATGAATTCGTCTTTGTGTCCTTGGACATAAAGATTAAGTTTATCTTTCAGCAGACCAGCAAGCTTCTCTTCCCTTTCCTTTTGGACATTCTTACATCATAGTGGAAAACATCTTATCAGAAAGGATACCGAAAGATCAGAAGTTTCTTCATATGGTGTATGGTGCAAGACATCCATTTTACTTTAATCATTCTCAGCTCATGTTGACCACAGGTATCAGTATGATCTCCTGTAAGGAGTTCTTTTTGTATGTTTTAACTTGCCATAATGAGGATTGAATTACTCTCCATGATCTTTCCTGGCTATTTCTCAGGGTATAAAATTTATGGCTCAGAAGTATAAAATTTGCATGGCAATTAATCATATTAGGCAATCTACACGCAGTAAACTAAGAATAAGTAATAAACCAACCCGCATTTTTTCCTGCAACTTCTTAGCATCAAACTCTTCACCATCCGGTTGAATATCCAACGAAGACATTGATGCCATGGCAAGCTCGCCAATGTACTCCTCAAAGAGCTCACTTCCAAAAAGCATGGCGAAAATGGCTGCAGGATCAATAATTGCATCTCTGGAAAGGAATCATCAACAGATTACATTCTCAGAAATGGATGTAAAACCATAATATTAATTGTATAAGATCATGATGAAAATACTAAATACATTATAGATGTCAAAATCAACTAACTTTGAAACTCCAGATTTTCCATTGGCATCATACGCCTGCCTTTGAGCAGGATCACTCAGAACTTGATAAGCTTCACCCAAGATCTGATAGAAAATTAAGAACCAAGGACCAACTATTGATGTAGTGACATGAGTTAAAATAGACAAATTACTAACTATATACACCCCCATTCCCTAAAACACAAAGGTGATTCTCTTTTGGCTTCACGGAAATAAATATTAATATGGGAAAATTCAAGTTTGAGACAATGGACACTTTTAACAAAAACAACCCACACTATGTCTCTGAAATACCAATGCTTAACAACAAATCATTGTTTCATTGAGAATGTTTCACCATGAATTTGCGAGATTTACAGATTATGATCAGATAGTACAGGATTTGATTGAGCAAATATTTTAAGAAATAAAATTATAGATAAGACAGCATAAGAGGCAAGGCCACATATTTTTCTTTTGATTCACAAATAAATCCAGGATATTTCAGACTCTAGAATTCCTTCGTGCAGTAAAATGATTTGTATGTTTCCTTACTAATCCCAATTTCTAGAAGCGCAGAGACATTTTGTTACATAAGTGTGAAGCCACGAAATAGATGTGCATTTCCGAATTCTGTTAACCAAACAAACCCACTGAAAACATATTAAAACTCAAAAACCCAGAAAAATTAGTGAGCTCACCTGAAAATTTTCTGCTGCCTTAGGATCATTTGGGTTTTTATCTGGATGAACTTGCCTAGCCTGCCATATTAAATACCATCATTTACAAGGGGGGATTCCTCAGAATCAAAGTTCTAAATTGGAAGGTGAAAATTGGCAAGCATTTAGAGCAATAAATCATGTTTCAGTTTCATCTTCAATAGTAGCTGTGCTGTACCAGAAGTAAGAGTTGAGGGAGCCTTTTGTCCAAGACATTCCTTCAAATATAATTCAAATTTCAGGAAAAAAAAAAAAAGTAGAAACTAAAACCATTCATCCTTTTTAAGAAAAAGTAACAAGAAAATTCAGAAACAATGTTCTTTTCCCCAACACAAACATGATATAAGCACAGTCCCACAAATAGCATCTTCAAGCCATGAACAACCAACGCTTAAAACCAGAAGGCTTGGCCCAGTAATTACTTGTAATGGAAAATTACTTCTTCTTAACTATCAAATCTTGCAACTTAGGCAAGACACGCTTAAGCAATATATCCACTAATCACCAACAAACACACAACTTAGATTACACTTGCACCATCAAATGCCTAGTAAACCGGTTACTATGCAGAATCCTTAACTGAATTTCACTTTAATCGTCCAAGAAAAGTTCAACTAACAAAGATCTTCCCAAAATTACAAAATAAGCATTCAAATATCCAACAGATTATGAAGTCAACAAAATAAGAGATACGAAAACATTTCCTGAACAGCAGGAAAACCTGAACAACAGAGTATCAAGGCAACAGAATAAGAGATACAACACAAAGCAAACCTTAATATAATAAGCTTTCTTAATCTCGGCTTCGGTGGCCGTGGGGCTTACACCCAGCACATCGTAGTAGTCCGTCTCCTTCACCATCGAGCTCGCCTAATTATCTCACCAACGGGTCGAAATCAATGTTCCAAAGCAATCCTGCAACAATTATTCGTACGATTTGCACAATTTATCTTCCAAACTAGTATTTCCCAAAAGAATAAATTGAATAAATAAATAAAATCAGGGGGCAATTGAAACGATACGGTTTTGCTTTTCAAAAAAGTAAAAACAAAAACAAATCATCCCCAACCGAAACCGGATAATCGCGACTCAATTGATCACCTGGAATTGAATTACAGAAGGACGCTGGTTTTCCGTTGGCGTGGGAGTACGCGTTGACGAGTGGGCGCGCGCTGGCTGATTCGGAAATTGATGCAAGCAGAGCAGCAAAGTGGGAGAGGCTGCGGAGAATGTCACCCTGTGTTTGTTTGATCCTCACAGAAGGTACAATACAAAGTATAAGCGCGTTTTTCAAAACTCGTTTTCTTTCCTTCCTTATGATTTTTTGCGTCAGTATATTCTACTACTTGTCTACTAGTAGTTTTTTTCTTTTTTTTTTTCTCCTTTTTTTCCTTTCAGTTTTGTTCCAAATTTATGTAGTTCTCATATAAGTAAACCATTTGCATAGTAATAATTATTTATTTGATAACTTTGACTAATTTTTTAGACTTAGTTATACAAGAAAAAACATAGTCATGTGAGATCTTTTTAGATTCGTCTAATCACATAGTTTTATAATATCAAATTTTTATATTTTTTTACTTATATACAATTTAAGTTATAAACATTTAAAAATATGTCTTGTACTGCGTAAAATACAGAATGGATGTATTTATATGAGAACACCGGAAGTATTATTTATTGATTTATTTTGAAATAAATATATACTCCGTCCGTTTGAAAATTAGATTTAACATTTACATAGTTGTTACTGTTCACTGAGTAACTTTGATTCAATTTTTAACACGGTTATACAAGGTAAAACATAGTCAAGTGAGATCTTGTTAAATTCGTCTAACCGCATAGTTTTATAATATCAAACTTTTATAATTTTTACTTTTACACAATTTGATATATTAAACATTAAAAATATGTATTGGGTAACGTGAAACGCAAGAATGTTAAAATTTTTAGAAAACGGAGGGAGTAATATTATATCAAATAATAAATATAGTGGCTAAGTCCCTTGACTTCCAACGGAATGATAAGAAATTGGTGGCGGGAGTCCATGTCACACAAATTACAAATGAACAAAGTGAAGGGATAGAGGCACAGTGGAGGATCGAACTTCCAAGCTAAAGGTTGGAAGTTATGAGGCTTGACCAATTGGTCAAGTCCCCATCCCCAATGAATATTTATAGTTGTTTGTGGCATGTATTGTGTATCCTCAAGCCACATTGGGCAAAAAACTAACCTATCGAGGATCCGGTGGGCATTGAAGGGTATAAATGCTCGAATCCCTAATCTATAAATTGGGAGTCGGAGACTTGACCATTAGAACAAGTATAATGAATACTTATAGTTTTTTTTGGCAGTACAACCCAAGGAGGGCTAGGAAATGAATACTTATAGTTGATGCTTAACCCAACTTCTTTTTTTTTAAAAAAAAATATATATATATAATAATAATAGTAATAATAGAGGTGGTGGTGTTTGTGGGTAAGTTAAGCTCAAATAGAATAATATTTTTAGTTGATTCAGATATTCACAAACAAAAAGTCAATAAAACATTAAAAACTTTAAACTAAAGACTATAAATAGTTGTATACATCAAAATAAAGCAATTAATTTATTCCGATAGTTTTTTTCGGTGAACAATGACGCAAAAGCGTCGGTAAAGAGGAAACTAACAAAAAACTACAGCAAGGGAGCGGGAAGGATATAAAAACAAAATAAGCAAAATAAAAATAATCTAGAAGTGAGGGAAATGAGTCCCTGCTGAGTCGACGGAAAGGAGAAACGGGTATCATCCGGAGAAAACGCCCAAATAGTAAGGAACTCATCAAAACGGGCATCATGTTTGGCTAAGGAGTCAGCAACTCCATTACCCTCCCTCAGAATATGAAACCAATAAAACCCCGGGTGGTCGTCAAGAAGATACTTAATGTTTCGAAGCAATGGGTAGAGCGAATGATCAATTCCGATGGTTCGTTGAACGAAATCTAACTCATTCGAGTAATAATTAATAAAATATGATAAATTATCCTGCCGACCTTCAAATAATTGGCAGTCCAACTCCAATTATGCACAGCCATACTCAAAATTTCATTGAACTAAAAACCCTCCGTTTCGCTTAGCGATCATTTTTTTCAATTAGTATGTTTGGATGTTAGCATATTGGGTAGCATATAGCGGATTAGAAGAGCATATTCTCTCATAATTTTCTCTCCGAATTTGCTATCTGCTAGCGGATCCGCTGACTCCCAAACATCTCCATTATGCATAGTTTCCCACTAATTTTAAGTAAAATCCCGAATAAAAGTATTGTGGATGTTTGATAGAGAACAAATTCGTTAGAGGATAACATGTTTCTAATAACCGTCGATTTGAATTTGTTATCCATTAGCAGATCAGCGAACTCCCAATTATTCTTTTTATCTTATTTTAAAACAATCAATAAAGAAAATATTGTCATTTTTCAGAAAGGAAAAAAAATAAAAAAAAATAAAAAATTGAGCAACCCATAATGACATATGGTTGCAAATATAGAATGCAAGTGGAATTGTGGAAAGGAAATTGACGTAACCAATGAGCAAGACCATCATATTCAAAGAGTTTACTTCTTGTGGATAGACAGTTAGACATGCTCAATAAGACATTAATCACACAATTAATAGAGTTGTTAGAGGTTAATAAAACGAACTTAGCTACTTTGGTCAACCCGCCCCTCTCTCTTAAAATGGTGTATAGATATTTTATTGGCTTGCTTAATTATACAATAGAAGTATAATACTACATTTTTAAGGTACGATAGGAATTATGTGATTTAGGTTATGTGTAATAACCTTTTCTTTTAAAGAATTATTTAAGGTGATTTTGTCATAGATATAGTATATATGTATAAAACACTAGTCATAATATACTATTAATTATATGTAGAATGACAATTAGTCAACTATTTAGAAATTTGGAACCTTAAAAAGCGTGATATACTGTATTACTCATTTACTCTACTACTTTTTTTAGTGCTCAATTGTAGGCGTAGCAATATGTTAATGTTAATATTTTATTTTAATATCAAGACTAGGAATTATCAGGGATGAGTACTTAGCTTATGTGGTTAAGTCCTTAGACTTTCAATGGAAGATTGGAGGTTCGATTCCCCACCGGTCCCCTATCCCTACCTTTTATTCCTCTTTGTTATTTGTGCGGCATGGACTTCCACCACTCATTTCTAGGCCTTCAATGGTTCATCCCAAAAAAAAAGACTATTAATTACCACAAGACAAACACTTATCGGGATAGAGTTTTGGCTTTCCAACCCTTGAACGGGAGTCTCATCACTAACCGTCTATTTCCTCCTATTTTTATTTTTTTCTCTTTATAATAAAAACTTGTTTTATATTCCTGGTTTTTTTATAAAGAAAAAAAAGATAAATACTTACTTCCCCATTCTTTTATAAGTGACACGGAAGGGTTTTGTTATTGTTTATTTAGTAACTTTGGTTCGAAGTTTTTAATACAATTATATAAGATAAAATATAGTCGAGTGAGATTTTGTTAGATTCGACTAATTGCATACATTAAAAATATCAAATTTTTATAATTGTTACTATATATGCAATTTAAGTTATTGAAAATAAAAAATATGTAATACTACTATTTAATTAAGAAATTTCCAATTAGGACTGATCCATCTGAGCCGCGTAGTACTGCCCAATAACAGTACATACTTCAAATAAGGGTTATTTAAAGCTCTTTGTAACACTAACACCTAGGGATGGCAATTCCACGCATCCGCCCATAATCCGAACCACCCGATCTGTTAAAATGTACGAAAACTCGAAAAATCGTGGATTCTTATAGGGTGATGGGTGGATTGGGTGACGGATCGGATCGGAGATGGATTTAGGCTCATCCAACCCACCACCCGATCCATCATCCAACCCATCATTCAATCTACCCATCACCCGCTTCTTTTATTAAATATATAAATATATATTTTTTAAAATATAAATATTTCACATTAAATAATCTATACATTATATATAAAATAAAATAAATTGTATTAAAAACTAATAAAAATTTAAAACCCTATATTGCATTAGAAATTCAGAATCTCTCAATCCCGCTTTAAAAATTGAGAATTGAAATTGTTCGCCTCTCCCAAATCGGCAAATTGTGACTGTTGCTTGGCCGATATCTTACACCGCTGCTTGCCCGAAACGACACTAACACTTATTTCTTACTAATATCCTTTTGGGTCTTTACACTTTTCTTCATAGGATAATTGTTACTTTGCTTGTTGAAATTTTAGTGGGGATTTGTAATACCTTAATGTTTAAACATGATTTATTTTGAATATAAATTATTGCATCGTTTATGTATATTTGAAATTCACTAACCACCCGATCCACCCGTTTCACCCGTGGTTGATGGGTGGATTGGATTTGGATTGAGTTTTAGATGGATGGTGGATGGGTTGGATGATCAATATAACATTGATGGATGGAGATGGATTTAGGCACCTCCGATCCATCTCCGACCCATTGCCATCCCTACTAACACCCATCAATGTAATATCTACAGTGTGACTGAGACAGTTAAATGAAGTATATAAAAAGTCAAAGTTCAATTGGTCAATGGCCTCGCAGGCCTCAGCAGCCTAACTAACAAATAACAACATAATTGGAAAAATGATAAATAGGTCATTTTTCTTTTCAAAAAATTCAAATCAGTCATTTTTCTATTTTATTACCAAAACAGTCCTCTACAAATGATAATTATGTACAAATCAGTCCTTTTTTCACTAATTATATTCTAATTGCTGACGTGGCAAGGGTTTTAATTTAAACCTGACACGTGTGCATAATATTAGTCCTTTTTCTTTTATCTTTTGCCAATTCAGTCCTAAACTTTTATTTTGTTATATTTAGTCCTCTACCCCAATCACTCATTTTTATATTAATTGGCCTCAAACCTTTCAAATTATTTCATTTTAGGCCCAGAACCTTAAATTTTTTATTATTACTAATACATTTATCAAATAAATGCCCAACATACTTCCGTAAATAAAATTAAATACCAAACCTCATACATTGGGTTTGACCGCCTTGTTACCGGGTCTTCGAAGTTCCGAATTTTACGGACTCTCTCTAACCACCCGACCATAACGATGGTTCATTGGTTCTGGTTTCCTTCAGCAACAATCAGCACAATCATACTTTGTGGACAATAAAATTCAGGCTATTTTTTTAATATTTTTAATAATATTAATATTTTTCAATAAAACCAAGGCTTCCTGTATCCATAACCTTCCAAAAATTCAAGTTAAATCATTTACTCAAATATTGCTACATCCTAAGGTAGGACGCAAAGTAAGATTCTGTTGATTGTTACTGAAGGAAACCAAAACCAATGAACAATCGGTTGCGGTCGAGTGGTTATTAGAGAGAGTCCGTAAAATTCCGGTACTTGAAAGACCCGATAACAAAGCAGTCGAACCCAATATATGAGGTTTGGTGTTTAATTTTATTTATGGAAGTATGTTGTGCATTTATTTGATAAATGGATTAGTAATAATAAAAAATTTAAGGTTCTGGGCCTAAAATGATATAATTTGAAAGGTTTGAGGCCAATTAATATAAAAATGAGTGATCGGGGTAGATGACTAAATAGAACAAAATAAAAGTTTAGGAATGAATTGACAAAAGATAAAAGAAAAAGGACTAATATTATGCACACGTGTCAGGTTTAAATTAAAACCCTTGCCACGTCAGCAATTAGAATATAATTAGTGAAAAAATGACTGATTTGAACATAATTAGCATTTGTAGAGGACTGTTTTGGTAATAAAATAGAAAAAGTACTGATTTGAATTTTTTGAAAAGAAAAAGGACCTATTTATCTTTTTTTCTCAGTTATGTTAAAATAATTAAATAAAGTACATATTGGATTAATCTTTTTTTTTTGGGGGGGGGGGGGCGAGAGCAAAAGACGGAAGTAGAAAGACTGAAAGAGTAGAATTGGAGTACTTTATTTTTTTTGAATAAACAAATTAAAAATTTTAATAGGTATTTGAACCTGAAATTGAGAATTTGAATCTTGCTGGCTCACCAATTTCACTTTTCTAAAACAACAATTCCAATTATTTCCGGGAAAATATGCACCGGCAGAAGTTTCATGCGAAATTTCTCCTTATTTGAAAAGTTCAATCATCCACCAACAATAATACTATGTACTTCTTCAATACCTTTCGCCCTATGTAATAAAAAAAACCATAAGAACATTGACCAATGACCAATAGCAAGAACAAGACTCTTCCATAGAAGCAATTGGAAATGCAAAGACCAAGTCTATGACGCTGCATAAAAAAAAAAATAAACAAAACAATTAACTTAATAAAATAATTAAATCCCAACTGCACTACATTACATCTGAAATCCAGCCTCACCCTGAAATAATTTTTTTAAAAATGACAAACGTTGTATTCATCTGACAATAATGTAAAGAACTCAATACACCTATATAAATTATATATATATATGTATATATATAATAGAATATAAATACATTGTCCCAATTTTCACAAATATTTTTTTGAAATTTCAAACAAATTCCTTTCCCTTCCCTTGCCCTCAATCACACTCTTTCCATTCCCATGTCCATTCATTCACTATTGCCTAAATTCTGGGCCTAAAATAAATTAAATATAAGGTTGCCTCCTCTTCTTCCCGGAACAAAATAAACTACACAGAAACTATTTCATGTTTTGCTGCAATACAAGAATGGGAGCACGGCTTTGGCAGCTGCTTAATTAGGCCTTTGTAACAACAGCGAGCTCGGCGTCTTTAGCAGGAGATGGTTCCATGGTCTCCTTAAGCAGTCTGAATTCCTCCTCCGTCAAGCTGTTCTTCGCATGGGCTGTTATCTTGGGAAGGTTCTGTTTTTCGACTTCCACAGCCCAGCTGTAGATAACCATGCCAACAATGGCGACTGCCATTCCCAAGATGTTTTTGAAGGTCAATTCAGAGTCGAACAGTAGCCACCCTAGAGTTAGGACGCATACAGTTTTCATGTGGCCGAGGACTTGGAATGAAACTGCTGAGAAACGCCCGATGCAGAGGTACTGGCTCACGTTGCAGAACACAGCTAGGGAACATGATAGGAGTATGAATAACTGCAAGTATGGTTTCACCTCATGTTAGATGTAAAGGAGATTACTCTTTCAGGCAATGGCTGGTAAGAATACTTACAATGGATCCAAAGGTGAAGTTGTAGTCCAGAATTAGTTTTTCTGAAAGATAGTAGTCGATTATTGGGCCAAGCAAAAGGAGGGAGCATGCTTGAATAGGAGCTGTTTTACTTAATAATTCGAATGATCCAATTGAGTACTTCTTCTGCAACGAGCCTATCGACTGTATGAAAGGAGTTGCGTACAATCGTTAATTCATGAGCATGGATAGAAAAAAGAACTAACTGTATAACATTTTCCACCATAGATGTGCAGTCTGTGTGGGATTGCTATCTCCAGATAAAATGTTTTCCAAGTTAAGAAAGTGGAGCTACTCACAATTTGTTGCAAAGATGTTGCAAAAACAGCAACACAAGCACATATGAATCCTTTGGCGTTCACTTTAACATCAGTGACAGTGCAAACACCTACACCTATAACCACAACCACAACAGCCATTTTAACTTCGCTCGAGTATCTCTTACTGTGAAGGATCCACTCCATCACACAGACCACCGGAATCATGCTCAATTTTGAGATCTACACCAAAAGTACAACAAATTCATTAGTTTGTAATCAAGAAAATTCTATTGTGATTAATGAGAAAACAGACCAACCAAAATGACATGAAAAAATATGTAGACAGATTTGGGATAAAATTTCTTTACACTGTTCCATTTACTCCATCAACGGAATAAACATCAATGCAAACACCAACTAAATCAAGAGATATCATGTTCTTAAGCACAAACATATATGTGGTGAAGTATTGAAATCATACTTGATAAAATCCAACTGAATTCAGCATGAGGCTGAGATTCATCCCTGTGATTGACATATTTGCTACAATTGAAAACCAAACAAGCTCCCACAAAGGCACATGCTTTGATGAGGACAGACCCGTAGCATTTGATATCATGCCAACAAGTGCAGTAACGGCAAAATGGAAACCAGTCAATGTAGTGGCTGCAGAGAAGGAGAGTAAAACATTTAGGTTGTATACCATTAGACAATAACATTCTTAACAACAATGCTTGATGATATCAAATTGGGCCTTAAAACTCGGATGCCAGAAGCTTTTGTAATATGTAAATAATTGAACCAAGTGCTTAACACGGTTCTTTCCCAAATCCATACAAAAATCCTTGGCAGAAACTGAGGCCTCGTTCATATTTCAATATCAAAGTTACATCGCAGAAGATAATCATAATTGAAGTCCGCATCAAATAAATAACCGAAAAAGTTTTTCCTCCAGCAACAAACTAAAAAGGTAAAATCACATCTTAAACCCATCGATTGAGATCCAACGCATAAACGGAAAATTTAACTAGATATCGAGGATATGCGAACTAACCAAAGCTGAAAGCATATCCATTGTTAGACATCAGCTGCTTATTGGCCATGATGATTCCAACAGAACTGATCACATTCATCGCCCAAGCTCCCACATCAGAAACCGCCGACGATTTTTTCTCCCCCTCCATTCCCCCCGATTTCTCGTCACTCCACACGCTAATCGCCGCCTACCAGCACCGCTTAACTGCAACCGCCACTGATTCTCCACACCACAACCCCCCTCGCAAATCGACTATAAGGGGAGCGCGAGCAGAAGCCGAAAACAACAATTGCGGCGATTACATACAAACCAAAAGGAAAATAATCTCACATTCAAAATACACAGCTCGAAAATTGCTGCGCCGACGATGGGAAATCGGGACGGCGAACGGTGCAAAAGGACAAATCCGCCGACAGTGGTGATCGAAGAGGCGGATGGTAGATCTGAATTAATTGTGGGGATGGAAGAGAAGGCAGGGGGAAGGGAATTTTTGAAGAATTTTAGATCTGATGCCTCCCCATTGTTATAGATCGCTATACTATATATATATATATATATATATATATTCCACATAAAATTAAAAATGAAAAACAATTGCATACAGAGATATAGCTGGTTTTGCTCACCTTTTTACTGTAGCTGTAAACCTAAACCCTTTTTACACCCATTGCTAATAATGATCAATAAAAGAATTTTAATCTATATTTAATTACTAATGTAATTTTTTATTTTTGGTAAATATTGACATAATCGAACCTCCAACTATTAAATTGAAAATTATAGGTCATAATCACTAGGCCAAATACTCATTTCCATTAATAATAATGTAATTTTTCACCAATCCATTTATATCATTAAATAGATGCCCATGAAAAATGATTAACCAAATCCATTTATATTCTTATAGTAATAATTTATATTTTATTAGAAATTAAAAAATGCTATTTTTAGTGACCTGAATATTTTTATACTTGAATTAACTTACAAATATTTTTCAGCAATTACTTATACTAGATTTTTTCGCCCGTTACGGGTATTGAACTAATATGACGATATAAAATGAGAATATAGTATTTTTTGGATTATACGAGATTCAAAGTCTTTTGCTTAAATAGTGGTTGAAATGCATACAACAAAAAATTAAAAGAAAAATAAAAGAGATAATAAAATGAACGAAGGAAATTCAAACTCAGGTTGACATAATATAAAATAAATTATTTTTATTATAAAAAATTAAATATATATAGTTTTCTTTCATATGTAAAATGATGAGAGCAATTGAAAAATAAATACCCATTTAACTATTAAAAATTAGAAAAAATTACTCAATTCATCCACTAATTCTGTCTCACTTTCCGTTTTGGTCCGTCCCACCACAATTGTCATATTTTCCTTATTAGAAAAAACTTACTCCATAAACATCAACTAAAACATTGCATCAACTAATTACTCCGCTTTATCATAATAACCCATAATACATAAAATAACGTGCCCAAACGTTTTGACACAGTATTACCGGAACCGATGAAGTATATTTTGCGTTATTAAGGTTTTAAAAAATATTAGTTTACTCCCTAATATGTTGTATATTTTGACTATTATCCCCAAAGTTTTTTAAAAATATTATTTATACTTTTTGGTTATCTTTTCATCATTTAAAACTTATATTTTATTACGTAATGTATTTTAATATTTTCTTGTGATTAGTTTTTATGGACTAATCTTTAATTTATTAAAATATGGAGTATATTTTAATTATAATTGCGTTTTGATTATCTGTTAATTTTTTAAATATTATTTTAGTCCATAATATTTTTTCAATTTTTTATTTTCCATATTGATTATGAAAAAAATTGGTAGTTAATATTTTCATTTAATTTAATTAAATCTTTATTATTTTTAATTAATTATTATTATAAGCCCTAAAATCGAATTAATACTCTGATACCAAGTCTTTTAGGGGTATGCTTCTTTAACACAATTTTCATAATTATGAACTATTTTTTCTATTTGGATAACTATATTTATTGTTAGAGAAAATCTAATTAAATAAAAATTAAAAAAATCTGAAAAAAATGAAAATGAAATAATTTTTTTAAATAAAATAAAATATGAATCTAAATATAATTAACATGAAATTACTTTTTAAAATTAAAGATATTACAATACATATAATTTGATTTATCATTCATTGTATAATATTTTATTATATTAAACTATAATCTATTTTTATTAGTTAACTATATTTTTTGTATTTAAGTTAAAAGGGGAAATTAATTACTAAATATTGTATATTGTTCTCAAATTCTTGCACTAATACGAAACTTTTCAAAAGTGAATGGGTAGAATGAGATTTTTTATATGCATTTTTGTATTTAATAATTTACTCCAAATTTTGTATGCATTTTTATTTTATACTGAAATAGATGAGTATTACTGGATTAAGGATATTATGCCTAATAATTAAACTATGATGTGTTTTAGTCTTTTTTTCCTTTTCTTTCTTTTCTTCTTTAAAAAGAAAAAAAAATATGTAGAATTTGTTTAGAATGGAATAAATTTTTTTAGGTTATTAGTCATTTTATATTAATCAATATTTTTAGAGTCAATTTAATATTTACATCATATTTTCAATGAATTATTTTTATTTAAAATATAATTATTATATTCATTATATTGATATATGATTATATATTTTCTAGACATAATTTTTAATCTAATTAAATTTATTTAATAATATTATAATATTAATATTTTTAAAATATTATCTATACACTCAAATAATTTATATATATATTTTTAATTAATTATATCTTTTTAAAATATATATGAAGATTTTCTCAAGATTTTGTTATATTAATAGATATATTTATTTTCTAAATATAGATATTGATGAAGTGTCCGATGACGTGTAATTGTAAAACCAGTATGCCTATATGTTTTAATAATAACCGTTGATCTAAAAATGAGCATAATGACTGATTAATTATTTAAAATTAAGAAGGATGAATTAACTTTAATAAGGACAAAAGAGTGTGCACATGCCAAAAACTATTCAGAATTTATTATATAGGTAATTGTTTTTTAAAAAAGCAAATTCTCTTAAAACTAAGAATCATACAAATATTTTTTTAATATTATCCTTTAGAAAATGTTTTGGTGACTTTAGTACTGTCAATTCTGTATGCATGATATTATATGGTGGAGTAGTTTAGATGCACAAGTTTAGTATTTTGATTATTTAATTATAAATTTATGAATATATTAAAAAAATTAATGAATTTTAAAGAGTTTACCATCCTGGGATTAGTCAATAGGATAATATGAGGGTATTTATTTTGATGAATATAAATGATTGATTATGGGTGTGTTCTCTGAGGGAGATGAAATTGGTTAAATTAATCAATCTGATTATGATTAATTCCATCTCACTCATGTGATAACGACTATAATCAAATGGATTAAGAGCAATATTATAGGAATCATGAATCTTAATCTTACTATCTAAACATGATATTAAATTAGATAAATATAGTAATTACTACTTAATCCTCAATGCATAGTGAACACTATCCAACTCCAATAGTACACCAATAGGATAATTTAATTTCATATTTATATTAGGTTCACTTTGATTAATTAAATAATCACATATTAAATGTATGAACTTTCGGGTGAAGGAAAAGTCAAAATGAGAAAAAAAATAAGCCAAAACAAACAGTCTCATATATATACAATTACAATAATCATACTATTAAACATGTGAAGTGAACCTTATTGTTTATCTGTATGTTTCAAAAGTTAGCATTAGGTTCACAAATAAACAATGCGCTTTGTTGTTGTCAACGAACTGAATAGTGAATATACACGACATTTAAATGAATGACCTAATTTAATTGATATTAATGCCATACATGGTACTAGTATGGTACATTGAGTAGAAAACATTACTAAAAATTTCAAATATTTGTTCTTTTAAAATTATGAACACATACTATTTGAGAAAAACATATTATGAAACTAAATTAACAATGTAATAAGTATTTAGAAATGAGGATATGGTCTCACCTAATGGTTAAGTTCTAATACTTTAACTTTATGGTCGGGATTCAAATCCACACAGTCCTCCATCCATCGTCACTGTTCATTTTTAATTTAAGTAGATGTAGTAAGGGTTCCTACCATCTACTCCCTCCGTTTCTAAATAAAGGTTACATTTTGACTTTTTTTACTGTTCATTGTAGCACTTTGACTTCTATTCTTCTTATAGTTATACAAGAAAAAATATAGTCAAGTGAGATCTTGTTGGATTCGTCTCATCTTCTAGTTTTTAAATATCAAATTATTAGAATTTATACTTGTACCGAATTTGAGTTATTAATAATTTAAAATGTGCATTGGCAAACGTGCAGAGGAGAAATGTAACATTTAAAAAGAAACGGAGGTAGTATTTGCATATTCTCGAATGTCAATATTACGAAATAAAAAGAAATTAAAGATAATAATATAGTAATAAATGCATTTATATTAGATTGCAGCGTTGGGAGAGATAATACCCATTAAATTAAATTCATCAATACCTTGAAAGATTAATTACTCTTGGGTTTCCATGAGACTCAATAAATCCATTCTATCCACCCAAAAATCCATATCATAGAAGACACGGATAATATTATACTGATTAATCTAAATATATAAATAATGGTTTAATTTTTAAATTACTTATAAACTATGTTATTTTTTTTTTCTAGAAGTTAATTATGAATAAATTGTTCACCGAAAAAAATTATGAATAAATTGAATAGAGTTATTTGTTAGTATGTATAGCCTGTTTAGGGAAGAAAAAAAATTGAATAGAATGAAGCTATATATAGCTAATTTACCTTTACTACTAATTATTATTATTATTATTATTATTATTATTATTATTATTATTATTATTATTATTATTATTATTATTATTATTCACAATATATTTTGCTCACAAAAGTTGGCAGGAACTATGTCACAAAAATGAGATTTATTGTTAATTTGATTTGCCAAATTGTTAACACGGATTATTACTGTTTGCCAATTAATATCGTAGCTGCGATGGTATATGAATGTTTTCACTGCATCTATGTATATAGTGAAGAATTGTTTTAACTTTTAAGTATTAGTTAAACCATTTTACTCTAAAAAAATAGTACTTCAAAAAAAATAAAAATTTGTCAACTAAACTATAATTATCCATTAATGTCGCAGATTAAATAATGGCGTACCTAAACTACAACTATAATTACTCTCAAATTATCACGTTTTTAATTAAGTCTATTCGATTTAGGGATTGCAAAGAATCGGTATAGATCGGATCCGACAAGACCCAAGATCCAACCCAGGAGCCTATGCTCAGGGCCCCCATTTTGGGGATCCCGCATATAAATTATTTTTAAAAATAATTGATAAATTTTTTATATACTAAAAAAATTTTAGAACATATTTTTCCGAGCATTACTACTAGTTAATATAATTATTTTTTAATACCAATATTTCTTTAAAAGATTGTTTTATGTATTTAAAAATATTATTATATGAAATAGTTTTAATTAAAAAAATTCAATTTTTCACCAAATATATTTTTGAAATATATTACCACTAATTTGATGACGATATGAATTAAATATACCTTATAAATTTTAAGAATAAATTGCCTTTTTATTTTAGGGTTAAATTTTGTTCTCTAATAATTACATTTAATAATAATTAATAATGAGTTGAAATAGAATTATCAAAAAAAATATTTTTAAAATATAATTATGAGTGAACCAAGGAAGCCCGAAAATCAATATTTAAGGTACTGGTCTGGCCTGATGGTATGAGGGTCTGACAGCTTAAATAAAGGTATCAGGTTCGAGCCTTTGTGAAACTCTTTTTGGAAGATGCAACCATTCAATGTCCACCAAACTCTAAAAAGATTAGTATTAGCCCCAAAAAGACCTGGGAACACTTGGTATAGCCAAAAAAAGAAAAAATTACAAAACAATTACTAAATACATTTCTATGGGTCCTATATTTTAAGTTTGACTCAGGGCCCAAAATTTTTCCGAGACAACCTTGAACCTAGGGCTCTGATTTGATTCGGGTCCGGGTCTGCTGGCCCGGGCCTATTGTCATCTTTATGAATGACAACGGGTCGGTACTCGGTTCTTGTTCTATTTTTATAACAAAAAAAAGAGACTCGGCCCAAGCTCGGGTTTGATTCGGTTCTCGGTTCCAACCCGGATCTGTTGTCATCCCCAATTCGAAGCTTAAATGTGTTGGTTAAAATGAAATGCTAGTAGGCATATGATTTTATTGAATGTGAGTGGCAATGGGTTCTCTAATCCCCACCATATTGCATTGGTAGGAACGATTTAATTTGGAAGTTGGATCTCGCCTAATTTATTTCTGACTAATTCATTTTGAAGAAAATCTAAATTTATAATTAACTTAAATCAGGTTCACCTATTACTAAAATAATTAAGTGTACGAGGATCCTGTATGCAAAATCTGAGGAAATTCAAATTAAGAACAATGGTTTAGACATGAAAATCCCCATAATAATATATTTATATTGAAAGGAAAATTGAAGTTTAATTGGAAAATTGTAGGCACTCCAGTCTACAAGATTTTGACAATGAAAAAGGAAATAGTTGGTAGACAATGGCCTCCTTAAAATTTATTTTATCATAGAAATGCCATGTGGAAGAGAAGAAATAAAATTCTAAAAGGCATGGGTAGAACTAGGGGTGTAAATAGGCTAGGCCTAGACTTGCGTCGATTTTTCAAGGTCCGAGTCTGGCCTATTACCTATGATAGACCTATTTTATAGGCATAAGCCATACTATTTATTTAAATAGGTCAATTTATAAGCCTTTTAAAAGCATGATTAAGCCTATTTCAAAATTAAGTAAAAATTCTTTTATATATGTCCGAATGTAATCATAAGGTTCGAAGACATGAATTTGTACATTTGGGCAGGTCAACATCCACAAATATCTAAAAACTTATAAATATTTTAAAAACATATAAAAGATCAAATTAATAAACTGTTATACCTCATATTCCTATACAGTAGAAATAAACAGACTAATAACAATGATAAATAGGCCGGCTTGATAGGCTTTTATAAAGCCTGATCTGAGCCTATTTAGCAAAATAGGCTTTCAAAATAACCCGAGCCTGATCTGTTTATGAAAAAAGTCGGGTCTGGCCTGACCTTCGGTAGACTATGCCATAGGCCCCTGCCGGGTAGCCTGGCCTATTCCCACACCTAAGTAGAACTAGAAACCCAGGCTGGGATATGAAATGAAAGCAAATTGCAATAACAGCTCCCAAAATGGTGTGTTCCAATTGCTTGGCAAAATCACATGTAATTATGAGTGAATCTGTTTTGAAAATATTCGACGATAAAAATGATGGGATGTTCAGTTCGAAGGTGAAAATGATTGGGAAAATAGCCTCTTGAGTTCGGACAGAATAGACAACTGCATCGACGCTATTTGCAGCTGTCCAAATTGCATCACATGGTTGTCTATATACTTTATATAAGGCAAAATGTCCAAATCCTTCACCTACAAACAAATGTCATTTGTACTACTAGTAGTATTTTTTATTATTCAAATTATTTATGGAATAATCTTAATTTAACTATTTATTGTTAAAAAAAATTATAATTAAGTGCGATTCTGTTGAATTCACATAATAATATAAATTCAAAATATTAAATTTGTATAATTTTTACTTATATACTATTTTAGTTATTAATTATTAAAAATATATATTGAATTGCACGAAGTATTTTTTTTCCACATGTACCTAGCTTTTTTTAAAAAAAAATAAATAAATGATATTTAGGTTTAGAATCCATTCCCTTTTATTGTTAAATTTAACCAAAAGAAAATATTATATGTAAAAACCAAACAAAATATTAAATTCACCTTTATCTTAGGTCGGAATTGGGGAGAGTTATGGTTGAATTGTTATATGTCCATATCTCTTCTGTTTATCTCTTTTGTGATTATAGTATGGAAAATGGAAATCATTCATTTTCAAAAATAATGTAAAAATAATCTAAAATAAATTGTAGTCATTGATAATTAATTCGATTGTGACTAGTTGGGGCAAAGATTAATATTGTGGCACATTTGGTCAGGACATGTCTAGATTTGATTTTGTAAAATTCGACTGAATGTAATACTGCTTGTGGCTCCTACAAGAAAATGAGAATCATTCTTCATTCTCAACACAAAAGACGTTGACCAGGAAAATTGTTAGACATTGGATTGAACTTGTCTTTATTTTGATTTTTTTTTTTCCGGTTAAAGCCATAAAGCCGAGCTAAAGGAAAGAAAATAAAAACTATGACCCTGAGTCCGGCCTCCTCAGCTTACAGCTTGGGATACCGAGTGCCATCTGCATCACGCTGGAGAATCACATAAAGTCCGTCTGGAGGAAGTCTTTATTTCGATTTGAATTCCAAAGTTAGAAAGTTGATATAATCTTCTGACAAGGTCAAAAATGTTTATAGAATAGATCATGTGTGAGTTCCTTCAATTATGATAACTCTACTTGTCTTATTAAGTTTTTATTTTTATTTTTTTTTCTAATTTAATTATAGGATCGGAGTACTTTTTTTTAATAACTATTTTAAAAATAATAGTAGTAGTTACTTCTAAAAAAACAATTAAAGTCACAGTTATTTCAAAAAAGACTTAAAGAACGAATTAAGACCCTGTTCTGTAGGACATTACTTATTCTTATTAAAATCAGACTAGATCATACCACACTATATATATAACTATAATCAGATCACATCAGACCAGACCAGACCAGATCTTATAAAATTCAGATCAGAACAACTTATTTCAGACGAAGAGAACATGGCCTAAGTGGGCTTCCCAAAAGAAACGAATTAAGTAATTTGATATCAAGCATTTATATATAACAATTTCAAAGTCAAATGTGTTGACTCGTTGATCATGCCGAAGATTATAAATAAAGGTGGGAAGGGGAGAGTAGAATTGAAGGAAATTATAAAGGAAAAAGGGGCTGAGTGGCCAAAAAATGGAAAAAGCCCCAAAAAAGGACCATTGCACATTAGGTGACAAGTCACTATTTGTACTTCACAAATACTACATGCAATCAATCCCATTGACCATGAAATTTATGTACACCCATTGATGTAACATAGTTCAAAGTTTCCCCAGATGATAGTATATGATAACCAGCTGTTATTTATTTTAGTATTGAAAAATTCAACAAGTGTTAAAAATTATTCTTAGCATTGATGAGATTTTACAAGATTTCACATTTGATTATCATTGCTATTCAGACACCTGTCAAAAAAAACTTTAATTTAAATAAATATAGAAAAAGTGAAAATAATAAAATTCAAAAACTGGCCTAATGGGATGATGACTTAGCCTAAGTGGTTAAGTTCATTGACTTCCAACCTGAATGTTGGAGGTTGGATTCCCCATCGATCCCTTTTCCATCCACTTTATTTTCTTTGTAATTGTGTAGCACGAGCTCCAACCACTTCTAATTTCTCTTTAGAAATTCGAAAAATGAAAATTAAATAAGTAGATCTCCAAGGGTGATATCTTACAAATGTAATTTTTTTTTTAATAATTCTACAAATGAAAATGGGATCATATGGAGTAATCGCTAAGTCACACTTTGACATTCGATTTTATTATTTATTTATATGTACTTTTCGTAAAAAGCCAGGAAAAATAAAGGAAATCAAACCCTTTTCAGTGTGAGATTAATTTATAATTAATAAACCCCATATTTGCATGTTCATTGAAATCTTTGGAGGATATCTTTTCATAACAACATTAGAAAAGGTAATACAACTTATATCTAACTTTGTACCATATTTACCACAAATAATTTGGACAAGATACTAAGTAAGATAAGCTTTAAAATATACTCCTAGTTTTGTATGCACAAGTACATTATTACCTAATCAATATTTAGGGCCCGTTTGGTTTGAGGGAGTGTGAGATTTCCAGTGAGAATATTGGGAAGGCATCTAGCATTCACACGTTTGGTTGGAGGGAAATGTTTGAATTGGTAATCTAAGATTACCGCTGTGATGAGAATGTTGGAGCTTTTGGGTGAGAATGTGATTCCCATCCTAAACCCAGGTAATCTTAAATTACCGGGAGTCTTTGCATTATGTTATACTTCATCCGTTCTTTAATATTTGCACCACTTCTACATTTCATGCAATCCAGTGCACATTTTAAATCATTAATAACTTAAATTTTATATAAATAAAAATTATAAAAATTTAATATTTAAAAACTATGTGATTAGACGAATCCAACATCTCATTTGACTATGTTTTCCGTATGTAATTATATTAAAAATTTCGATTAAAGTTACTTAATGAATAATAATCACTATGCAAATGGAACAGATATTAAAGAACGGAGGAAGTATTAAATTACCTTTTACACCCTTTTAAATTATAAAGTTTTATATGTAAAAATTTATAAAAAGGTTTACCTCAAAATTTATAAGTATTTTTATTTAAAATAATAAAAGGGATCAATCAAAAATATTAATATTTATTTAAAATTTTATTTTTAAATTTATTCATTTAAATTAAACAATACTTAATAACTTAGATAAACTAAATTAATAATTATTCAGCTAGAAAGTAGTAATAATTATCATATAGAGTAATAAATTATGTAAAAAAAAATTTTGAACTACAAAAAATATGTTTAAATATTTTTTATTATTTAGTAAAACATCATATTGATATTATTTTTTAATTTAAAAGTAAGGACATTGTTGTAAATTAGCTTGAATTGGAAATGCTAAAATTCCCAACTCAATCAAAGGCAGAAATGTTAAAATGACAAAAAATCAGATTCCCAGTAATCTCACGATATTCCCAGTAATCTGAAATTCCTGATAATGACATTGCCACTGGTAATATAAGATCTCTTCAACCAAACGAACCCATACAGTACCGTGATTTTCATTAATTTTATGCGCGCATATGTTATGATATCAAAATGATCAAGGAGAAATGTAGTAATTCATAGCATTAATCGTAATACTTACTATTTTTTTTAATAAAGTAAAAAAAAGAAAAAAAAAATTAAACCTATAAAATTTATTTGAACATGTGTGGAAATATATAAGGGGATCGACTCGAGGAATATGGGAAACAGTACAGTCACCATCTAAAAATTAAACAGTACTGTTCTAGTATAATCTTAATTAATTAACATGCATATATGTGTATTAGTATAACTTAATTTTGTATTCCTACAATATATTGTGATTCCTCCCAAAATCCTGTCATTAAAATTTTAAATAAATAGTACTCCCTCCGTTTAGAAAAGATAGCTACATTGGTAAAATTGACACTATTCACCTAAACATTTTGATTTGAAGTTTTGCCATAGTTATACAAGTTAAAATATAGCCAAGTGAGATCTTGTTAGATTCGTCTCATCTTGTAGTTTTTAAATACCGAAGTTTTAGAATTTTTACTTCTACCGAATTTGAGTTATTAATGGTTTAAAATGTGCATTGGACTGCGTGCTGGGTGGATCAGTAGCTATCTTTAAAAAATGGAGGGAGTATTAAGTTTGCCCATTTTTAACACACTATCAAATGTTAGTCGCAATATACTTGTACTATAATCCAATTTCTGAATTGAATGGGGCGGCATAAATATTAAGCACAAACAAATTTTGAAGACAGAAAAAATGGAGAAACAGCGAAGCCATGTTCTTCGGCCATGCACTTTAATTTTTTGGGGGATTCCAAAATTGCTATCATGTTAAGAAGAAGGGAAAAAAAATTACAAGTTATAAAAATAGTAAGATATTTGGATTGATTCTAAGTAGGGCATCTTGAAACCGAAGCACATGGAAAATTACAAACCTAATTGTTTTTAATATTTCGTAATAATATAATTATACACTAACACAAGAATGAGCTGCATTGCCAAAAAAAAAAAAAAAAAAGCAATTAAGGCCACCAAGATACACAGACAACGACATACTTCCTCCTCGGTTTTGGTTAGGGTGCGATCAAGTCATTTGACTTGATGTTCTGCGGCAAATTCTCACCATTGATTAACTTTGTAAATCAACGGTTGAGATTAATTTGGAGGTTAAAATATTAAATTTGTTATATTATTGGAAAATGAATGTTTTTGTTCTTCTCCGAATTTCATCTTACATTACCCTCCAATTTTTCTAATTTTGCTGCTATACATAGATATACGTCGCTGAAATATTTTTAAATAAAGTCATTGAATTATTCGAAAACGTACCCGAAATGCTGCTACTTGAGTCGCTGAATTGTTGATGAAAAGTCGCTGAATTATTCTTGATAGCATCGCTGAATTGTTCTTGGTAACGTCGTTGAATTGTTCATCAAAACGTTGATGTATTATTTTTGATATTATCGCTGCATTGTATTGTGTAGCATCGCTGAATTCTTCTTGTAGAGTCGCTTAATTCTTCTTGGTAGAGTCGTTGAAATCTTCTTGGTTCTGTCGCTGAATTATGCTTGGCATGATCGCTGAATTCTATTAGATAGTGTCGCTGAAATATATTGATAGCATCACTGAATTATTTTTGGTAGCACCGCGGAATTGTATTTTGGTAGCATCGCTGAATTATGCAATGCAATGTCGTTGAATTATGCTATAAACTGTCGCTGAATTCTTCATGAACTATTTTTGATACCATAACTGAATTGTTTTTTTATAGCATCGCTAAAATGATCAATTAATAGATTTGTTACCAAATATTATTATGTGAAATATTAGATATGGTTACCAAATATTTGATATGATTTACCAAATATTAGATATGATAACATACTAAATATAGGGTTATATTTTCATTATGACAATTATACCATTTTTCATTTACAACCCTTGAATTTTAAATGGATGCTTTAGATCGCTGTCTTGATGTGCTGCGGGATTCGTTGATCGCACCATAACCACACCCCTTCCCCCTCCGTCCCACGAAAGTTGGCTCGTATTTTTTTTTAGCGTGTCCCACAAAATTTGGTCACTTTCCATTTTTAGATAAATTCAAATAATACTTCATAAGTACGAAGTATTATTAGGATCTTATTGTTTCAAAATCCCATTAAAAGTGACTACTTTTACTATTCTGCAATCTCCACAAATTCCACTAGACGATTATAATAAGACCAGAGTTGAGTATTTTTCTATAATTAAACCATTACGATAATACAAAGTCAAAGTTAAACTATAAATAATGTCAAATGCATTAGAATTTTATACACAAATACCCACAACACTTTAATTACTAAACCACAATCTAAATTACCGTATAAAAAAAAAAACGAGTCAAGTTTTACGGGACGGAGGAGTACAGGAAAGGCCGCCCGCAACACCAAATGTAAATTATGCAACAAAAGAAATTAAAGCAGTACAACATCTGAAGCTCAAAAAGGAAAAATAGCCAAAATATAATTAATTAATTGTTGAGGTCCCTCCAAACTTGAAGTCTCTAGAATGGCCTACAATATTCATGAACTACCTAGCATTATCTTCTCCAATCCTAGTGATTTCTAGAGAGATCTAAACTATTCTACACTAGTCCACATTCTAAAGGATTCTAGATTTGTATAGAAGTGTACTAGAATGTTCCGTAGGCTAGTATAAAAAGAGGTGGTGTGGTCATTTGCAAACAACCAACCACAACACACACACCACAACCACAACACAACACAAGAGCACAAGCACTACCACAATACTTCAAGAGTTGTAAGTGTTGATCAATAAAAGTTCTTTATTCCTTTGAAGAGCTTTCTTCATCTTTGAGTGAATTCCTCATCTTTGAGAGAGTGTGCCACTATCATAGTGAGAATATTCAACACTTGCACACACACACTTGGGAAAGTGTTCCGCTGCTAATACGTGTTCTTCCCAACATTAATTAACATACTACTACTTCAATGTTTTTAAAAATGGCACGAACCTAATTTTCACACTGGTCGAATGCAAAAGTAACTGAAGGTATGTAAAAGTAAATTATTAAAAAAAAAAAGATCGATGTTGTAACTATGTGTTTCTTTTATATATATTTGTGTGAAAATAGTTAGTTAAAATTAAATAATAAATAATAGTATAAAAAATTAATAAGTTTTCCTTTAAAAAATGGAGTAAGAGCTTGTTCTCTGTACTTGTTTCCATAATTTATTACTTATTCTTATTAAAATTAGACCAGATCAGACCACGCAAATATGGTTGTAATCAGATCAGATCAGACCAGACTAGACTAAATTGTATAAAATTAAGATCAGAACACCTTAAGCGAAGGCCTAAGTATAGCATGGAGTAATTGTCAAACGAGGTAGGTCGATGGCAGTGGGTACTGGGCTTGGGCTACAAAGTAGAATGGCATTAATTAAAGAACTTTCAGACCATTAAGAATTAATTTGAAGCTCTAACTCGGTACCTTTGAAAGTAAAAGTAGATGCCGCCGCCGGCAGCATGTCCATGAGAATTGTGCGGCGATCGGAATCTTGATCCAAGACCAGGATAGTGGTGGTTTTGGGAACGGCTTCCATTCTGGAAAATTCGGAGCGAGACTTGAGAGCCAGTTCAGAGAGCAGCTGCAGAAAGTCTCCGTTGATCTTTTTTTCAATAACTCCTCTGTCAGTCTTTATGTGAGTTTCTAATTTATATAGTGCATACTCGTTAATTTATTATTATTATTATTATTATTATTATTATTATATAGATAAGTTCCCCTTAATAAACTATTATATACTATAAAACATTAATAAATTTTCCTTTAAAAAACGCAAGTATAACATTTGTCAAATGAGGTAGGCGGATGCCTGGATGGCAGTAGTTACTGGACTTGGGCCTAAGCCCCACATGAAGCCCTTTTCTAGTGTTGGCATTAACATTTTGGATGAAACTGGCTTTATATAGGCCTAAATGATTAAGCCTCCCACCCCTTCATTTTCAAATTTTATTTTATTACTTCCTTTTTGGTGACATGTGTCACTATGATAATTTTCCCAATTTTTACAATATATATATATATATGTATTTTTTTCTAAACAATATTTACAAACTGGAAATATGAAAACTTATATCATACAAATTATAAAGGGAAAAAGATGATGGATAAGAGGGCTTGGTGAATAATCCAACCCACAATCTTCATGAACCTAACCACTTAGCCAAATCCTTATCACTATTTTTTTTTCTTTTGTACAATATTTTTTTTTGAGGGTAAAATATCTTTTTTTTTTCGATAATGGTGACGTGAAAACGTCGGCAAATGAGAAGTTAAAAAAAAAAAACTACAGCAAAAAGAAGGAAAAAGGAAATAAATCTAGTATGGGGGAAACCAACTCCCCAAATAATCAGCAACGAGGGTAAAATATCTTTCATTCCAATAAACTAGCACCAGCCTATAAATAGGCTTACAAATGCATCAAACAATCAGGCCCAATCTACGAAAATCAAGCTTGATACACAAAGGAAACAAACGGAAACAAAAAGAAAAATATTTTAAAATATTGTACAATATTTCATTATTCATTTTAAGATATGTGTACAATATTTCTTTTGTACAATATTCATTTCATTATTTCTTTATTTATTAGATTTTAAAATTGCAATCAATTTTATGTAAAATTTAAGCTTGTTATTTAGACACGTGATGAATGATAAAATGAGTAATATTTTTTTTTTTGTTTTTCCCCGATGTGATATTATTTGAAATACTTAAGATTTTTAAATGAGATTCATTATAAATTTTGAAAATGGTTTTTAATTAAGTTCTAAAAACATATGAGAGTTTATTTTACTTTCAAAAACATTTTATTTTGGTAAAATAACATAATGGATCCCGAACCAACACCGCATGCCGACAAATAAATTTGATTCTTTTTTTAAGAAAAGAATAGCAATAAAAGATCTAAGTATGAAAACTACAGCTGATTAATACCCGCCTCTTGGCGTTGGAGTGGCGACTATGAATAGCAATAGGATGAATTTATTTACATTAATTAATGGAAATTCATTTTTATCGAAAATCAAAAGCAAAAATAATACTGGCCACTTGTCCCCTTTAAAACCCACAAAAATAAAATATTTATTGACTATATTTTGGGCTTCACCCTTCTTTTTCTTTTTTCTATAATTTTCTTTTTCATTGTTTTGAGTTCGACCTTGAAAGGTGCGTGCATTTTTGTGGTCATATTAGTTATTATATTTTAGTATCCTTGGGGATGTAGAAATTTTTAAATTGGTTAGGAATATAATCATGATTAAAAATTACTACTCCAATTTTATTGAAATTAATGTATACGAACCAGTCACACTAATCCCATTTCTAATTCTATCTTTTAATCCTATTTCACGACTTGCATGCTTTAAAAAAGCGAGATGACAATTAGAGGAAAATAGATTATGCAATAAGAAAATAATTAAATTTTGGGAATCAAGAATCCATGTGGTAAAAAGATGTCTATAAGGATATTGTCCTTTACGCTCCAAAAATAATGGTGCTCCTATTGCAATGGAGATATGGATATGTACTGTACGTGTAGATCATGTTGAGAGGACCTACTGCGAACGCAGTCCAATGCACATTTTGAATCAATAATAACTCAAGTTCGGTATATATAAAAATTCTAAAAGTTCGATATTTAAAAACTACACGACGAGACGAATCTAACAAGATCCCTCTTGACTATATTTTAACTTGTATAACTATGATAAAACTTTAAATCAAAGTGCATGTGTGAATAGTGCCCTAAAACCAAATGTAGTAAACATTTGAGAACGGAGGAAATATAATAATGGTCAATTATTCATCTTACAACTTTATTATTGGAAGTTCGAATCTCATCCCTCTTTATCCCTCCATGATTTATACAACTTTTGTTTATAACATAAAGGATTGATTCTTTTTCTATAACACAAATCAGAGAATTATTCATAATATCCATTCTGAATGGTGCACCACAAAAAAAATTTAAGTGGTGATTGTGGTGTTACTATGACAAGCTTTAAAATGTTTTATCTTCTTAAAAATGAATTTGAATGATGTCATGTGTCTCACAATGGTATCCATGGAGAATGGTGTGGATCTTCGCCTTAATAGTAGTTCCCACATCGATTAACCCCAACCACAATTAAAATCCCAACAACAAATAGAATCCCAACTCCCAAGGCACAATTCCCAAGTTTTTTCCCAACCTCCTAATAGAATTAAAATATGATACTTTGATGCATTTTCTGAAAATGGACGACATACCTTTATTGGCTTTATCAATTATCATAATGGAATGGGTTGATGATTTATTTTAGTGGTCAAATTCTCAAACTCTCGACTTATAGGTTGGACCTTGGGGTTCAAATCCCCACTCGGTTCTCTATCCCTCATCTTTATAATTTATGTTGCATAAGTTCTCATCACTCATTTTCAGACTATTCTAAAAAAATTATCATAATGGAATCATATCAACCCATTATTTTTTCCTCCTTTAAAAAAAAAGAGAAAATTATATCGAAACTCCTTAAAAATTGTCGTTGGATAATTTATAAATTGTCGGTTTACTATTACTCATTTGGCCATTGAATCTATTTTAGATACCTTGTCGACATTGGGATTATTGTGATAGTTATTTTGGACATTGGTGACCGTTTAATCAATTAATATTCCATTCCCGTTGCTTGTTTCTACACTACACGTGAAGGATTCAATTAAATACTTGTAACCTTTGTGTGTTTATTACATACTTATTTCAACAATACCCAATGTAATACAATAATGACACTTTCAATTAAATTAATTAATGGCATTATAAAATCTTAAAATCTTATTATGATGACCTTCATTCATCACCTCCCTTGTTCCAACCTAAATCTTTGCAGCTTAGTGATGCATTTTTTGGTGCAATTTTTGCAATTAGCAACCAACTACTCATGCTAACTGTCTTTGGTTTCATGCTAACCGTATTTTTTTTTTTTGTGAGAGTGACGCACAGGCGTCGGCTAAGCAAAAAAACTAAAAAATCATGCTAACCGTATTTGATTTCATTCGTGAAGTATAAGTTAAATTGAATATAAACTTAATACATAGTCAAAAAAGATAACATGGTCAATCTAGCGGATAAAGTGTATGCTTCCTCTGCATCGATATATTTTTTCGGACTCAATTTTCACGCAATTCAATATATATTTTAAATCATTAATAGCTCAAATTCGGTGTAACTAAAAATTCTAAAAGTTCGATATTTAAAAACTACACGAAATGAAACGAATCTACTTGGGAATATTTTAACTTATATAATTATGATAAAACTTTAAGTGAAACCCTGTGTGTGAATAGTTACACATTACCAAACTTGAAGAACATAATGAGATGCATGTAGAATAATTCAACAAAGGAAGGGGTGGGAAGAGGGGGCCATGGGATATTGAACCACTCGTATGCAACATGTATGTGCGACTCATGGCATTAATTTTTTTTTAAAAACAATTAATTTCAATTGATATTTTTTCCTTTTGTTTTTAATTAATTTCAATTGATTTTAATATGCTTTAAGAAAATTTCTAATAATCAGCAATCACATTCTCCACCAACCCTCCATTTCTACCTAGCTATCATGTTTAATATGTACACGGATGATGATGGTGACTTCATATTTCCATTGACCCGATCCAAATGTATTTTATTTATTTTTTTAAACTCAAATGTACAATTGACATGGCTTCTTTCAAATTATTGGACAATTTTTAGAGTTGGTGTGACGTCTTAGGGCCCGTTTGGATTGACTTTTTAAAAAAACAGAAGCAGAAGTGAAAGTTAAAAACAGAAGCATGTAACTTTTGTGTTTGGATTTTATGTTTGAAAAGTAATTTTTTTCAAGAGAGTGTTTGGATGTGTAAAAGTAAAAACTGCTTTTGAAATGTGTAAATTACCAAAAAGATAAGCTACTTATATAGGATAGTATATATTTATAGTATAACTTAAATAAATTAATCGGGGTATTATGACTCTGCACACAATACTAGGTGCTTTTGGCTTCCGCTTTTCGGAGAAACAATCCAGGAGAAGCACCCCCTGGAATGCTTCTCCCATAAGCACTTTTGCAGCTTTTCGAGGTGCTTTTGTTTTTTCTAAAAATGCAAAACAAACACTCTTTTTTCTTCAAAAGTGCATTTGACAGAAGCAAAAGGCAAAAACACTTGAAAAAGTCATTGCAAACAGGCTCTTATCCAAAAAGTGTTGAATACTTTGATACAAATGAATTACCATACTCCTACTCTCTTGCCTTTAGTTATATTTCAATCATTTTCTCATTCCTAATACATGGAATCATTCTAAATAACATATATCTTCATCTATTTCAATCATTTTCTCATTCCTAATACATGGAATCATTTTCAATAACATATATCTTCGTCTATTTCAATAATTTTCTAATTTCTAATACATGTAATCATTTTAAATAACATATACTTCATCCGTTCTTATGAAAATACAACACATTCTCTGTGCATGCAATCCAATGCACAATTTTAACAATTAATAATTCACTTTGTATACAAGTAAAAAGTATAAAAATTTAATATTATAAAACCACAAGATGAGACGATTCTAACAAGATCTCACTTGACTATGTTTTTTCTTCTATAACTTTTGTATAAACTTGAATAATGAATAGTGCCAAAAAACCAAACGTTTCATATTCACAAAAACGTAGGTAGTATATATATATATATCATGTATGGAGATTAACGAATAGAACTATTCGAATGTGACTTGAGATCCAACTAAAAAAAATCGATCTGTACTACAAAAATTTGATTCAAATATAATACAGTACTATTCAAGTAGCTAAATTGAAAGTAGATTTGAGTCTAGTTCGAATGTGGAAAATAAAATACACATCGAGTATTGAATAGGTTATTCAATATATTTAATATTATATTAATAAAGATGAGATCAAAAAGTGGTTGGGGAACCCTATTAAGTCGAGCTCAAGCATAAAATGGATTGTTTTGTCAAGTTACTCAAGCTTTAACATTACATTATTTGACTCAAGCTCTATCAAAGCATAAGTCCAGTCTAAAAAAATTGTATAAGTTGGGGGGCAGATGTATAAAGTATAAAAGATTGGAGGACGAAATATAATACGCGAACTAAAAGGTTTGGGCTTAACGCGATTTACCGTTCTAAAAATTTGCAGTTTGCTTTTTAACCCCATAATTCACTGTCGTAAAAATTTTTGAGGTTGTTTCAGTAATTTCAGTGCCTTCAGTCGGTTGGTGATCTGACTTTTGTAATCCGTCAATTGGTGGCGCTGAGATCCTGCATTTTTCTGAATGGACATTTTTGTCCTTCCAGACCAACCGCACTCACCTAACCTACCCACTTCGCTATCATTTTCCAAATCGCCCTTCGTCCTGACTGCGAGGATAAACTGATCCAATCCCATGGTAATTTGTGTGCTCCAATTTTTTTTAACGGTGTCAATTCGCGCTATATAAATCTACCCACCTACGTCTTCAGTTCCTGCAATCTGAGATTCGTTCGATTGGAGAAGGAACTGCAGCGGATCTGATCTGATCTGGTGAGCTTTGGAATTATACGTAATTAGTAACTGCTGTCGGCAGCTGCATTTTCCGTTCGATTTTTTTTTTATTTTGCAATTGAAATTGAACTTCTGTGGTTGTGTGGAATTGGAAATTTGATGATTTGTTTGGATTGAATTGGTTTCGAAGAAGCGAAAATGAAGGTGATTGAGAAGATCCGGAATGCTGCGGCTGCCAATGGCACGGATGTAGTGTTCTCGTTCGAGTTCTTCCCGCCAAAGACGGAGGACGGTGTGGACAACCTGTTCGATAGGATGGAGCGGATGGTGGTGCACAACCCTGCCTTCTGTGACATCACGTGGGGCGCAGGTGGTTCCACGGCGGATCTGACTCTGGAGATCGCGAACCGTATGCAGAACATGGTGTGCGTCGAGACTATGATGCATCTCACCTGCACTAACATGCCGGTCGAGAAAATTGACCAAGCGCTCACCACCATCCAGTCCAACGGTATTCAGAATGTCCTCGCTCTACGAGGGGATCCCCCTCACGGCCAGGATAAGTTTGTCCAGGTCGAGGGAGGCTTCGCTTGCGCACTCGATCTTGTAAGTGTAGATAACGAGTACATACAGAGTTGAGTGAATCGATGCTCTGTTGTCCTGATCTATGGTTCATGTATGTGTTGCTGGAGCTAACTGATGATTTTGCACTTTTTCCTGTTCGTTTGCAGGTTAGGCATATCCGTGCCAATTATGGTGACTACTTTGGGATTACCGTTGCTGGTTATCCAGGTGCTTATCGTTTGTCCTGTTCTAGCTATTAAAGCAAATGTATACTATTAAGGTTAATGCGACTGCAATGTTGAAACCCGCGGGGGAGATCAAATTGGAAAATTTCAAGTCAACATGACATCAGCAACTACAAAAATATATATACTTTAGTTGCCTTTGCTTCTTTTTAATTTGCTTATCTAAATGTTTCAATTGACCACATTTATGCTTTGTGAAGGTTTGAACATCTTTCCATGATATAATCTTATTACACCCTTTCATTGTTTATTCAGAGGGACATCCTGATGTAATCGAGAATGGAGTTGCATCGCAGGAGGCATATGCAAAAGAACTTGCTTATCTAAAGGAAAAGGTGTCATTCAGTATCTATGCATTTTAATTTCGCCAAGCCTCTTGGGTGTTAACTTTTTTTCTTTTTTTGGCCATAATTATTAATTCCAACCATAGTTTTCATTTTGGATTTATATCAGTTTTATTCTATTTCCTTTGCAGGTTGATGCTGGAGGTGAAGTCATTGTAACTCAACTTTTCTATGATACCGATATCTTCCTCAAATTTGTAAATGATTGCCGTCAGATTGGAATTACCTGCCCAATTGTGCCGGGTATTATGCCCATTAACAACTACAAGGGATTCATTCGCATGACGGGCTTCTGCAAAACTAAGGTGTGAGATATGGTGCCTTAGCTTCTACAATCTTTTTAATTTTTCCTTCACTCTCATTTGAAGACTAAATAGTTAGTTATATACTCTTGCCAACTTCATATTTATGTGGCATATCCTGCTCCTTGCAATATTAAAATGAATAGCATTCCAAAAGTGCTTCACTTATGTTTATCATTTCATCTCTTTTGTTTGACCTTTTAAAATATTTACTCGTCTAAATTAATCATTCCTTTCTCCCTCATTTTATAATTCATGTTTCTCTTTTATTGTGAACGAAGGAATCTCTATTTTGTGCCCTATGGACTTCTATATCCTATGCATGCGACCTAACTATTTGTGCTACCCAACTTCTCATCTAATACATTCAATGAATTTATTGTGATTTAGTGTACTCAAATGCATGTCTTAACATTCTTATTTAGGTTTACCATATACCAGTTCATCCAAAGTAGTTATTTTATTAATAACACTCTGTATTTAAGTTCAATTGTAGTATGTAGTACTCTGTATACTTCAGCATGTCAGTTAAGCTTATATCTTGTGTCTTGTTACCTTATTCAATCATTATAGACATTTACATTTATTCTGTAGTAACTTAATCTGCAGATTGAGCATTATAATAATGTGTATTGTAAGGTCATCTGGAACCATTTTCATGCTAAGCAGAGGGTCCCTAAATCATGTTGGCTATTCTCATTATGGTCCCTAAAAACAGCATATGGGGTTCACCTGGGAACATAATTGTGTAACATTAAAAATCAATGATCTGATTTGTACTCTGGTAAAAAAAACTTCAATATTTGTTAAAGGTAATATATTGAAAGGTAATTTCTATGCATCTTCTCTTTCCATTCTGGTTTTGTTTTCTTATGGTGCAATTTTTATAATACTTATAGATGTGAAGTCTACTATTTCTGCTTTTGTTATTGAGTGTTTAATGTTTTACTGTAGATTCCATCTGAAATTACAGCTGCCTTGGAGCCTATCAAGGATAATGACGAAGCTGTCAGGGCATACGGAATTCACCTAGGAACAGAAATGTGCAAGAAAATTATGGCTAGTGGGATCAGGACTCTACATCTCTACACGTTAAACATGGAGAAATCTGCATTGGGTATATTGACGGTTGGTTTTCCTCTCTCAACCCTTTTAACATTGCATAGCATATTTGTGAATAGATAAGAACGAGGTTTATTTATTTTTCCACATGCAGAATCTCGGATTAATTCAAGAATCCAAAATTTCAAGGTCCTTGCCATGGAGACGTCCAACTAACGTTAAAAGGGTGCAAGAGGATGTTCGCCCCATATTTTGGTTAGTATTCTCACATCCAAAGCCATCTATTCTCTTGGCCTAAATTCTGAGGGTGTCATCTGATGATTTACTTTGGTAATAAATTCAGGGCCAATCGTCCTAAAAGCTATATCTCAAGGACTATTGGTTGGGATCAATATCCACAAGGTCGATGGGGAGATTCTCGCAATGCAGGATATGGAGCACTTACTGATTATCAGGCAAGCATTTTTGTTAATTGCTGGTGTTTTGCTCACTATGTTACGTTAACTCTCTATTTTTGTTGTGATGTCTGTCAGTTGGTGGTACCTTTAAATAGATTTTATAGTTCAGCAACACTAACTGCTGACAGTCATCTTATTGACATTTGATGGTTTTCTTCTTAGCTTCTTATAGAATATATTCACATTCAATTTTCAGTTAAAGATTTAATATTTCTTTGTTGCTACGATATGCTTTTGGGTTACGAATTTAGGTGTATTTTTCAAATGCGTTTTATGTATGCACTTTAAGTTGAATGTGAAGGACCTACTATTGTGCTTCATTTTGAAGATTACTATTTGAAATGCTCTTGTATAGTTATTTCTTGATTGTTGTTACCACAGAATTCAGTATTTTACTTTTTATTTTTCTGCATAGCAGCATTTTGCAAAATCTCTTATTTAGGCTGGGTTTGACTGTACAATGTATTGAATTATCAGTTTACTGAATAGTTAATCCTTCAATTAAAGCAATGAATCATTTGAAATATATTAGGAATGCCACTTAGGATTATTTTTTTTACAAGCAAAGCCCCAGCAAACTCTTCTAATTAAGTGACTATAGACATTGTTTTTAATTTAAGCGATTCGAATTCACTTAAAGTAATTAAGTTGGTTGATTATTTGGCAGTTCATGAGGCCCCGTGCACGTGATAAGAAACTTACCGAGGAATGGGGAACGCCCTTGCAAAATGTTGAAGATATTTATGAGGTATAATCCCTTATTACTGCATTTGTGTATTTAAATATTCCAGTGACTGGAAAAACATTCCTTATGGACTTTCAAATGTATCAGAAATTTATGAAGTTCTGCCTTGGGGAACTCAGGACCAACCCATGGTCTGAACTAGATGGGCTGCAGCCAGAGACCAAAATAATTAATGAACAACTCGGTGGTATCAACATGAGAGGTTTTCTCACTATCAACAGTCAGCCTGCTGTTAATGGTGCTCAATCTGACTCCCCTACTGTTGGTAAGCGATATTTCATTGCTTCAATGTTTTTTATGCGAAGTGAATTTAATGAAAGATTATTTGATTAACTTCATTTTATGTATATGTGCACATGAAAATATGCTACTATATGTTAATTACGATTTTCAGTCTAGGGTATTTCATCATATATTATGATGCAGGCCATGTTTAAATTTGATTTTGAACAGGGATTAATATTTAATAATTATTGAACTTTGATGTGTTGTATTTTCATGTAAGACACTTATTTTGAATGTGTTTGTTAAGTTATGCAAGTTGCATTTCTCTGGTGGTCAACTTTTTGAACATGAGGTTTTATTATATACTTTATACATGACAGTGTTTGTGTTTGTGTATTTGTTATCAGCATAGTTGTGTTGTGTACTTATGCTCTAATTGCTGAAGAAAATACTACTTTAATTTAATGATAATGTTTTCATTCCCTTCATTTTAGATCAGACAAGCAGGAGTAGAAGGTTGCTTTTGGGTACAACAAGTTTTTTGGTCATGCATTATCACTCATATCTTCCATCATTCTTTCCATAGAAATATGAACTAATTATTTGGGGCTTTTGTCTCAAGAAATGAAACAACTTGTCTGTTTTGATTCTATATGATGCAAATTGTAGTGCTGGTGAATCTTGGTTCATTTGTATTCGTTTATATAGTCCTATTTCAATTTACCATTGCTTCTGAATTTTTAAAGGAAATTTGAGATTAACAAATCTCTGACATCCTTGTACCATGGATTTTCTGCAAAGAAATAGTAATTCCTATTTATACTGTTTCATTCAAATATGATTGCAGGATGGGGTGGGCCAGGTGGGTATGTCTACCAGAAGGCATACTTAGAGTTCTTCTGTTCTCCAGACAAACTGACTGCGCTTGTTGAGAAATGCAAACTCTTCCCATCACTCACTTACATGGCTGTGAATAAAGAAGGAACCTGGACGTCTAATGTTGGGAAGACGAGTATTAATGCAGTGACATGGGGAGTGTTCCCTGCAAAGGAGATTCTCCAACCTACAATTGTGGATCCTGCAAGTTTTGTGGTGTGGAAGGATGAAGCATTTGAGATATGGACAAGGGGATGGGCTAAACTCTACCCAGAAGACAATCGATCGAAAGAATTACTCGAGGGGGTGAGAATATTTATATTCATGCATATTGAATACACTCACTCTAACACTTTCTTCTGATATGCATGCTTATTATGAAGAGAGGATTAAAGCAATAAGTGCACCAATATTCTTATTTAGTGAAAGGGAATGTGTTGCTGCATTCATTAGATGTATCCTTCAATTTTTAATTGTCTAAAGAGACGTTTAGGGACATCATGCTTTCTTACACATGGGGGATGTAATTTACTAAAAAGGGGACAAAACCTGATTGTGTTTGCAAATTGTGATTGTGTGTGTTGCAGGTGAAGAATAGCTATTACTTGGTGAGCTTGGTGGACAACGACTACATTCATGGAGATTTGTTTGCTGTTTTCCAGGAAATCTAAATTATGATTTACTACTTGGCTGCATGCATGTCTGACGTCTGCTTCTCAATTCGAGGCATTGTTATTCTTATGATATTTTATAATAGGTCATATTGTTGTTATTATAGTACATTATATTTCGTTTTGTTTTACGTCTCGATTCAAGGCATGACAATGATTGCCGATTGTCATGTAATAACACTTGGGATTTTTGGGCGTCCCCTTATTTTCCTGTATCTGTTGCCACAAATTGTTGTTGCTTGGAATTAATTACATGCAGCTTCTAGGGATTGCTAAAACCTTCCAGTTGAATTGCTGAGATCGTTATATATTTGTTATTTGCAGTATTATATGATTCGTCAGTTCGTTTTATTTATTTAGAAAAAAACAACGTAAGAGTTTTTTTCTAATCAATTTGAATTCTAGCCATCATGCAAGGTGATCCATCAGGCATTTTCAGATTTCGATCGGCTTTCATTGACAAAATGACTTGGACCATTGCAAGCAGTAATATTAATTTGGTGCATAGGTTGGTCGCCTTTTAGACTTGGAGCAAATTAAACACAAGCACAAATAAAACACACACAAAACAGGAAAACAAACAAAAACTTGATACCAAAGTCTCGCTATAATTTAAAGAAACCAAAGGATTACAATGAAATTCTACATTATAGTTCAGCACATGGCAGGATAAAAAACACAACGATATGCTATCCCCCCATCAAGTATATAAATAGTTTCAAGACAGGATTGAACACAGGAGAAAGAACAACAGATGGAAAGAACTTGAGGCAATAGATAACTCTTGGATTACCCTGAAGATCCTCCTCATGCATGCCCAATTCAAAATATGCTAAATCATCAACTCATAAACATCTGTTTCAGGATTCCTATCAGTAATCATCTCCTCTCGACACCACTTCTTTGCACGTTGGGCGTAGTAAAATTGTGTGCTCAAATTGAGATACATAGCTGCCCTTAATATCGCAAAGTGGAGGATATGGCTGACATAATAGAAATTAACAAGGCCACATCAGTAAATAAATAAATAAATAAATGTGAATGGTAAGGATGTTTTTACAGAGTTTCCAAAAATAAAAGGGTGTAGGTGAAAAAACAATCCCAGAAGAATTATCCAAGATAAAATCAAGTATTGTAATTTTTGCGCACCTGAACAATGCCAGAGTCGCACAAGTTCTTTAGTGCCATCAAATACTTGGTTTCACCAAGTCGGTCAAGATATCGTCTGCAGAAAGCCAAAGTAGAGAAATTTTTATTGATTGTTGCCAGAAGCTGTTTTGCTCTTGGAAGCCTTAGAGGAATGTGACCAGCATCAAAATTCTTCATGTAATGGCTGCATTCTAAATCTTCTCTGACATATCCTTTCCCTACATGCAACAATGACAGTGTGGCTCCATCACAAGTGAGTTTCCCGTTAAACTCTGTGTGTGTGTGTGTGTGTGTGAGAGAGAGAGAGAGAGAGAGAGAGAGAGAGAGAGGAGAGGAGCCAAACCTGTGGATCCAAAAGTCTCAATTGCATAAAATTCACCTTCTTCCATTTTTGTTTGCTCTCCTCCTTTGACAATAGGAACAGATTTCCCCGCATGGATTTGATAAGGTCCAATACTATGTCCATTCAAATTTCTGATGCTCTTCACTGCAAAATAATCAATCATCCAGATGGAATTGAATTAAGCTCAGTGACCATGGATCAATACCAAACCCCAAAAGTGTATCTTTTCTAAAACATTTAAAATAGCATTCGCTATTCTATACTTCACTTGGCAATTGGCATATATGCCAAGTGAAGCCACACTTGGGTGTGTGATGGGAACACCATTGCCTTGACATCACAGGGTGCTTTGGTTGAGTAGCAAGTAGAATACCTAAGTATTTTATTCAAGTAAAATAATTGATCCAGTCAAAGCATAGAACTAATTTCACTCACAACTAGAGAAACGCTAAATCAGCACATTGCTTATTTGAATCTGCTATGAATATTCAATTCAAGGTGAGAAAAAGGTGATATACAATGAACTCTACTGTACTACTTGTGACAAGCTGGGAATAGAAGGTGCACCTTAACCTAAAGGCAATGGGACTGCTTTTCGTACAAGTTTCGCACATACAGTCATGTTTTAATTGATCGAAAGATCTTAATTATGATCAAATATTCCAACATTGGACACCAAATAAAATTTACTAATTTATGACATTTTTTATTTTAATTATTTATGTTTTATGGCATAGTTGTTAAGATCCCAATCCTGATCTTACGATCTTACGATTTTACGATCATACCTCTTAAAAACGATCCCGATCTTTGTAAGATCTTAAAATTAGTAAAATCTAGATAAGATCTCGATCCTGATTATAGAATATTACGATCTTATGATCATATCTCTTAAACGATTCTACGATCTTACGATCATACACTCTTAAACGCATAAGATCTTTGTAGGATTTTATGATTTGAGATTAAAGTAATCCTTTTTTTTGTTTTAATTTTAAACTTAAGACTTATATTCCTTACAAATGATGTGTAAAAAACGCAATATGCATGGCTGTGCAATATTTTTTTTGTTTAATTGTAATGTTTTTGTACTGTATTGTCTTAATTAAGTTGCAAGATTCATAAATGGAAAAAAGGCCAAATATATCCCTTTTGTTTAAAAAAAAACCAAATCTATCCTTTTTTTATTTTACTACCGATTTTATCCTCTACATATGCTAATTACATCCGGAAATATCCTAAATTCACTAATCGTGGAATGACTGCTGACGTGGCAATAAATTAACTTAAACTCTACACGCTGGATGTGATTTGAAGTGTCTCTCAATTAGGGCTGGGGAAAAATACCGAGTATACGTGATACCGCACATACCGTATCGAAAAAAGAAATATCGAAATTTTCGGTATACCGTAATTTTCGGTATGGTATCATACCAAAAGAAATTCTCCGTACCGTATACCTTACCGAACTTTACGGTATGAAAAATTTCATACCGTTGCCGTGCCGAACATTTCGGTATACCGATCTTCGGTATACCGAAAGTTTCGGTATGAAATATTTTCATACCGTTTCCATACCGACATTCAGGTAAGTTCGGTATATACCGCTATACCGAACATTCAGTACATACCGACATACCGTATCGCGGTATATACCGACATACCGAACATTCACTACATACCGACATACCGGTATTGCGATATATACCGGCATACTGAACTTTCGCTATATACCAACATACCAATATTACGGTATATAACGGTATCGCGGTATATACCGATACCGTGGTATATACAAAGTTCGGTACGGTAGCGATATACCGCGGTATCAAAAAAATTTATACCGTTACCGTACCGAAATCTTACGGTACGGTATGATACCATACCGAAAATTACGGTATACCGAAAATTTCGATATTTTCGGTATTTTTTCGATACTATGTGCGGTATGCAGTATATTCGGTATTTTTCCCCAGCCCTAATTGAGACACACTTCAAATTCGATCCAGCGTGTAGGGTTTAAGTTAATTTATTGCTACGTCAGTAGGCATTCCACGATTAGTGAATTTAGGATATTTCCGGATATAATTAGCATATGTAGAGGATAAATTCGGTAATAAAATAGAAAAAGGATAGATTTGACTTTTTTTGAAACAAAAAGGATATATTTGGCCTTTTTTCCATTCATAAATACACGAATTAATATTACTTATTAGTATTCATAATTGATTTCATCCATTATTGCAATTTCATAGGATCTTAAGATCCCGATTCGATATTCCGATCTTGCAAAGACAAAAAAAATCACATATAGGATCCCGATCTTAACAACCTTGTTTTATACTCCCTCCGTCCCACCCCAAGTGTCTTGTTACTGTTGGGCACGGGAATTAAGGTAGAATTGGTTTGTGAGTATATGGTGGGGTCCACATAATTGTTGGAGGGGAAAATTATTTCTATTTATAGAAAGAAGACATTTGTAATGAGACATCCAAAAATAGTAAGTAGGACATTTGGAATAGGACGGAGGGAGTAGTTCTGATCGCAAGTTCATTTAAGAACTAATAAATTACATGATAAATTGTTTTTAAACTTGTATTACTGTATTTAACATTAATTAACCAAGCTAAACATAAAATCAAATTAACAATGGATTAGATTAGCGTTTGAAAATTATCCATGAATTATAATTCCACCCAACAAGGTAAACATGGCCAAAGGGTATACCTTGAAACACCTTCCCATTGATTTCAACTTCATATGACTCCATGACCTCTTGTATTGCAGCACCAACGTCACACAAGCGCACATCAATTCCAGCTTCCTGTTTACAAAAAATTAATGTAATGTAGTTCAGACTTGTATTGTGAGGTTTTAGCAGTTTCATGCTTGCAACTTATGTATTAGCCTACACATGCACTCACTTTAATTCCCGTATTGGTTGCTTCACGGGATGCCTCAAGCAGTGGATTAAACATAGGGTTGAATGCCACAGTAAATGCACAGTCCACAATGCGCCCTGATAACAAGGTAGCAGTAAATGAAATCTACACCATGTTAAAATTTAAAGAGCATAGATAATTCTGGAAACTGCATTCATTCAAACATGAAAACAAATACACATGATCAATTACCGTCGATGTGAGTTCCAAAATCAAGTTTCATCACATCATCGTACTGAAGCACAGTTTTATCACCAGTATTTGGTGTCCAATGGGCAGCAACCCTGCAGTAATTAAGGGCATAAAAAATCTAGAAAGATTCTATATGAGACATCATAAGCTGAAATCATGCCTTACCAATTCAATGAGCATCCTGTAGGAAAGGCAATCCCAGCTTGTAAACCATTTTCTGATATTAACTTACGAACTGTATTCTCCAATATCTCACACAGATCAGTCATCAACATTCCAGGCTTCAGTATTTGCCTAATATATTTCCGAACCTAAGAAATAAAGAACAATTTAGACAAGAGCCTCTAGTTTTCAAGTTTTCTTCCTCCCTAGCGCAAAAATAGTTGCAGGTGTTGTAAAGCTACCTGACGGTGTACTTCTGCTGCCTGGCGAAGGGAATTATAAATTGGTTTTTCCAGACGTTCAAGTTCTCTCTTTTCCTCAGATGTTGTTCTCCACAAATTACTACATCCACAATGTCAAGGAATGCCTTACAAATTTCCCACCATAACAAGCAAGAAAATGATTGGGCAATAAACTTGTTAACAGAAGATAAAATATTAATTGACCTCAGAAAATAAATACAAATTCAAATAAAATAACTTGCAAATGATTTACATATGATGACAAAACTCAAAGTTGAGTACATTAGCATTACAGTTTACAGGAGGTACAAGATCTCTACCATACGAGGCTTTTGTATACATTATCACAAAAAATGCATACAAACCCCAATATCTTTATTACAAGGTCCATATCAATCATGTGAACTAACAAAAGATGTACTTCATCCAATGTTGTTTCTTCTACTTTAAAAATCTAAGTGATCCTCTTACTTTCAGTTGGACTCTTATTGCTACTAAATGGAGTAACTTAGATTACTATTAGTCAGATGCGAAGCAGCTTGCTTCTTTAAACATCACTGATTCATTATCTCAAAGCCCCCCCTAACAAAAAGATAAGAATAGCTACAAATTGATCTAACGAAAAGTGTTAAAGAGATAAGAATTGTCTAGGTTTGGCATGACTTCACCAAGCTCCAGTAACAGGTCTGCAGAGTTTTATGGGCCTTCCCCAGTACGCATGTAGGTATCTGGTAAAATTAGACTAATCAGACTAACTAATGCAGTTGAATAATCTCCAAACCTGCCTTGAAATAGGATCCATTTCCAAGTCCATAAAATACTCCAAAGAAATCTGATGACCCCAATACTCACTATCCACTTCCTTCATTGGAAACAACTAAGCTAACGCGCGCAATTCTAGTGCTACCCTTATTGAAATAGATCAAACCAAGCAGATTTTTATGCTTGCCGAGCATGAGGAATTTCAGGTGGCTTTCCAATAGAATTATAAAATATGCATTCATGCATATAAGAAAAGAATGTCAATGGCCATACTCATCCTTATACTGTTGAATTTCTCCCTCTGGAAACTCCCCAGATGAAAATAGCTCAGCTACAGGAATAGATGGCGGATCAGTTTGCTGAGGTGGATCTTTCTTCTTCCTGAAATTAGATATAAAAAAAGAAAAAGGTTGGCATGAAACTTCATTATATACAAGATGAAATGTGTGAAGATTCTTGTCTCACTTGCTTTTACTTTTCTTCTTCTTCTTTTTCGTTGCTGCTTCTGGAATATCCAAATAACAGAATTAACATAGTCACAACAAACAAAGAAGATAGTGAAATAATATCCAAATAACAAAAACAAATCTAATAGAAAATAAAACAGCCCTCCCATTTGTAATAGAATTACTAAGTTAAAGATAAAGATACAAGAAACTATGTAACTGCTGCAGAATCAACTATCATTCAATTTAGTTTTTCAATAACGACCTCATTTGCAGAATTCCTCCTACAAGACAGACATTTATAAGAAAAAGAATTTCCATGGTTGGTTTCAGAAGCAAGTTACTCCAAATAATCAAGCCCTAGCCATGACTGATTGCTTAACCAGTAATGTGATCCCATGTTACAATGCCAGTAATCAGTATGCCACTAAATTCTTGCAAATAGCAAAATAATGCCACATTTAAAAATTAGAGCAAAAAACCACGTCAAAAGTAGCTGTGCGGTAGAAAATAAACAATAACATAGCCCCCCATTTGTCACCATGGCAAGAAAAAGCAAATGGATGTTTTCATGAAGAGAGGACTTTAGCAGAGCAAAATAGAAAATTGAAGTTATCTCATGGTTTTCAAACGCAAAGTAACATACTAATATTTGGATGCTAGATATTCTCTTCAACTTCAAATTACACATTTCAACATCCAAACACCAAATAGGAAGCTAGAAACAACTTTCATATAATGGATTCAATTTTTCCGTTTTGTTGCATTCAGTTCAACAGGAAAGAGGCCAGTAAGCAGAACAAATCACTACTCTCAAAGAGAAAATTGGGCATATCATAATATAAAACAGAAAAAACCAAATCCACAGACAATAACCAACAAGTAGCAATTTTGATTTACATGTTATAGTTAAAAATATCAAGAAGCCTGGAAAGGGTAAAAATATAAAAATAAAAGTACTAGTAATAAAAATAATACTACTAATAAACTAATTTTTGGAACACATGTTGCTTGTTGCAGTTAAGGCAATAACACGTCCATACAAAGGTAGAATGACCATGTTTCCCATATTTATGTTCCACAATACAGACCAGTTCATGGTACCATGTCAACGGAGAATGAACATCCCATTTTCTCAAGTATAATCAAAGTTAAGTTTACAGAGCAAAACTCAAAATAAAACAAAACATACCTAACTTCAATGCTAAGTATTCTAGTTTCCAAGTTCCCTATACAGTTCATTCCTTATCTCAGTTTCAGCTAACTCATCCAATCAGAGAGAGATCCAAAACACGACTATCTCACTATCCTCTACCACAAAACTCCCACGCATAAGTACGAAAACAATGGAAGAAACATGACTACAAACTTCTTACCTTGCGGCTCATCCAAATTTAAATCAGCAACTTTATCCTCGACCTCTTCTTCTTGAACATCCTTACCATTTCCATTAGAAAGCTCCGACACTTCCGCCTCCGGATGGATTTCTGTTGCAGTCTTTGCGGTCGACATTTCGATCGCAACTGTTGATCAGAAATAAACAGAATCCATATACAAACTCATTTTCAGTCAATTGAATATAACACCACACACAGAGACACACATATAAATACATATAAATAAGGAATGGAAGAAATTAGGGTTTCAGCGATTTGATTTTGATATTAGAAAAAGCAAAAAAGGAAAACCTTGAAACAGATTAAATATTAGCTGAATTGGGGTGAAATTAAGAAGGAAAAAAGAAGATTGTTGGTAGGAAGAGCATGAGAAACTCACGATCACAAACAGGTGATGCGAAAACTGGATGTTGGGCGCCGCTTGAGCGCTTTGGGGGTTTGCGCTTGTACAGAGAGTGATAGAAGAAACGGGGGAATGAGGATTTCCCGTGAAGAGAATTCTTCTCTCTCGTGTTGTTTTGTGTTTGGTTTATTTATTTAGTTTTCTTACTTTCCGTGTATTTATGGGTCAATAATGAGATGGGGCGGAATGCTTTTATTTTCCACAATTTGACTTGTGTTCATTCAATTTTTCAATCCAAATAGTAGTAGTATTTTTTCACTCCAAAATAGTAGTACTAATTTTGCACCCATTTTTCAGATCTTTAATGGCTATTAAAAAAAATATTTCCTCCGTCTCACTATTTTTGTTACGGACCCACACAATACGTATGCCGATACATATTTTTAATGGTTAATAACTTAAATTATATACAACAAAAGTTATAAAAATTAATTGTCTAAAACTACAAGATTAGACGAATCTAATAAAAACTTTCTTGACTATATTTTTTCTTACATAACTATGATAAAAAAAAAATATATATCGAATTAAAGTTAAACAGTGAATAGTACCAAAAGATCTTCGGTAACAAAATCATCGAGACGGATAAGTAAATCCTCAAGGGAAAGAGAAATCATCAGAGCCTTTTACTTTAGAGATAGAGTTGCTCACCTAATCTTAAAAAATTATGGCTCCTAAAAATATTACTAATCTTAAAAAATTCAAGTCAAAAAGCATTGAATTTTACCATGCATTTGAGCAATGTATGGAATTGGAAACTCATTCTCTAGACAATTTATTCGTTCATTTAATTATTTTCTTTTTAACTCATGTTTGGATCTTATATCCATTCATTCATTCTAAATTGAAGAAAAAAAGATGAGAATTGCCCAACATGTAAGAAGCCTACACATTTCAAATGGCTTTTAATTTCTCATTGCTAAATTCATCTTTGTGTACTAATTCTTTTTCTGTTCCATCCCACGGACCAAATTAAGTACTTTCGGATGGACATGTATTTCCTCCACTTCCCTTTTCTTCATTTATGATTTTCCCAAACGAAACCTTGACATATACTAGTTTGGATGGGGAGATTGAAACAGGAGGCGATCAATGCCATTCATCACATGGGTACAACAGATCTGCAGTAGACAACTTAAACAAACATTCAACCATAGGATATACCAAGTGCGAATGCAACGAAAACAAAGATACAGAAATCCCCAGCAGCATTGCAAAGATATAAAAGTTCTATTGGTGTTCTTTGTGCTTAATACACTGGCGTGAGTGCGATATAAAAACATTTGCATGTAGGTTCGAGTACACGTAACAAGAGTTTGATTATTCTTCAGCAGCACTGGCTGCGCTCAAATCAACATTAAGGTCAAGAACCTGAAACAGGAAAAATATAAAATGACTTAGAAGGCACATCTTATAACGCCTTTAAATCCTTCATAAGTAGCTGCCTCGCTAATTTAACATAGGATTTAGATAGCATTAATAAAGATAGACAACTGATATGGTAGTCGCATAATTCAGAACTCACCTTTCCAGTGATCTGGGTATACATATGCAGCACATCCACAACAGTGGATTCGAAGTGGGTGGTGGCATCGTAACTCTGTTCATTCAGGTCAAATAAGTAACGCTAATGAAAAGTATAAATGATCGAGTACAGCATTCAAAGTTAACATTGTCTAGAACTCACATTAGATATAAAGCAATTGTCCAATGAAGGCTCATTGACTGGTTCAAATCTGTCGTAAGTCTCAAAGAAAATCTCATCCACAGGCCCAAGTAGATCAATACCCGGTTTCAGTTCAGTCTCGGGGTTATCAGTCTCTGCATCAGTCGATACAAATGCAATATATTTCCCTTTTGGAGCAACATTGTGAGAATAAGAACAACAAAATAAGTACCTGCAAAAGAGATGAAATCAGATCATAAGGAAGTAGATTCATCAGATCATATGAATTGGAGCTTGCTTTCTCTCCACAGTCCATTCTACAGTCGCATTTACAGCACTAGTCACACCATTTCACCATAAATTATCATTGTTTCACTTATAATACAGTACAGAGGCTATTGATGATAGTCAGAATTCTAAGTTTCAGATGATGCAGAAAGTCGTCTCTCATAGGAAGCTCTACTCTCTCCTCCCCTTCTTACTCCATGATGGATAATACAATGATACAAACTGAGTGCTTACAAATGTTGCAAACCTTCCAAACCATCCTATGTGTACCTTCTAAAATTAGATTACAATTTAGTGACATACATAAGCACAATTCCCAACTTCCCTGCCTTAAAGGTACGCTTTTCACAGATTAATTTTGAAGACACCAAAATAAGACCAAAAGGAGAGTATACTTGAATCAAATGGCGATAACAAGTTCAACTAAAATCTTACAATACCACTGTAAAGCTTTAATTAGCAATAAACAGCACAATCTCAGAAGAGAATTCACTGTGAACTTTTTATCCTCTTGAACTGCAGAATGAACACAAGACTTAAATGGTTTTTATTGCAAGACTGTACTCAAAAGTTATCAGTTTACTCACATGTCTGATTTGCGGCACAACTGCTTCTGAGGTAAAATAACTTGCACTGAATGAGAATCATTGGTATTAGGAATTGGGTGGCTCATGATAGCTATGGCTCTGGCAACCTTACCAACCCTCCTAACCTGTAGCATGTGTTGTGATAATGTCATCATATAGTATAGGGTTAATCCATGGAGATGTGACACAGTCCCTTATGAGCATAATAGAACTAGAGGTGTAATAAAATGGCTAGCAGTTAAACCAAAAAATAGTTGCATGAGACAGATACACTGGATTGAAGAACAAAACATTTACTCCATGCCTTTAAATTTCAAAAATAGTGGAAAACACTCAAAAAAAATATCATAGTTGATAAAATAATATAAATTCAGCAAAAGATATACCTTGTTGGGGAGGTAGGAAGGATCACAGACAACTTTTTTGCACTTAGCTGTTTCCCCTTCAGAGGTAACACCACACACCTTGCCTTCCTCATCAAACTCTACCTGGCATTTGACCAATCTATATAAGGAAAACTGCATATCCAAATACTTCAACCACTAAAACATAAGATAACGAAAAAACATCACCAGTAGAAATAAATACAAGTGAAGTAAAAATACTGAAGTCAAAGATACAGTTAACATTTAATAATACGAAATCAACCTTTGATTAATATCACACCATTAAAACAGTGATATCAAACAGGACATCCCTTTTGCTTTTTCTCTCCATAAATCAAGTTTGCTTTTGGAATGGACACATGAATGAAGTTCATACCTTGCACTCAGGTTTGTTCAACATGTAAGTGCCTCCATATACAGCACTAAGACGAGCAAAGGCCTGATGACAAATAGTAGAATTCAACTTCAGTGAAAGCAGGTCATATGCACAGAAAATGCACAGAGGAGGTATACTAGGCCAGTTAAGAACAAGAATATGAAGACCTAAAAGAAAAAGTAAGTAAATGCAGCAAACAAGCAAACAAATATTAAGTTGGATAATAAAATTATAAATAAAGTGCCAGACCTGGGGAAGCTCTCCAAGACCATAAAGAGGATAAATGTAAGGTGATCCTCCAGCAAAGCGCAACAATGACTCTGCATAAAGCTACCGTCCAATTGAAAATATTTCAAAGGCATATCAGAATCTAACTCCATATCAAATATTCAAGAAAGAAACTCGGGAAGCAAGGAACTACCTTCATCCTCTTCACAGTATCCAATGCTGGCTCATTAAGGTAGCGGTCATCGCTGTGGAGAGCCAATGCATGACCAATAAAGTCCACAGTATTGTCATCAAGACCATACTTTCTGTCAGATGAAGAAAACAATATAATCAGAACTAGTTTAATTTGTTGCTAATTTGCTAGGACCCAAACTACTTCATATATAGTACATTTTAAAGTTTTTCTGAGACCAGGCATGAATATAATTTTTAGAAATATGACATTCATATGCAGAAGTTAAAGAATGGTTTTAAATGGAACATACTAAAAACATTTTTAATTGTGGTGATGCACTAGAATATTTGAACTACAAATCAGTTTAATCAACCAGCATCAAAGCATAAAAAATTCCATTACACCTTCAATGAAGTTAAATAGAGCCAAATTTCAAGTGTTCTCATGTCAGTCCTATGTACGCCAACACAATTTGAGTCCATTTGAACATCACGCAAACACACGTTACTGCTCGAACTTGATTTGACAACATATTAGAAACATTTCAATTCAAATTCAACTTTGTCTTGTGAACCTTTAACGAGCCAATTAGGTTCAGAAAAGCTAAGCCCCACTTAGTTCGCATGTAACTATCTCATAAAAATTCATAAATTTTGAAAGCAAGACATTTGTACACGAAAGTCTCATGTTCTTGTTGAAATAATCATTCTAGGCTTACGAGTAATCAAACCAAACAATGTATAAAGCCCATACAACAAGCTTAACACAAAAGTGTGCCTTAGATGTTCAACTAATTAAAAGCTCTAAATGCCAAAATAAAATTTGTCATGATCCATCATTCTTGATAAGCGTGGCACTCCCCGGTAAACATTAACGAACCACGTCACTCTATCTTTGTTTTAATTCCTCTAATTATAATCATCATTGTGATTAACATTGCAAAACACGTACGAGTGCTTGAAAATAGTAATACATCTTCCCATCTGGATATGAATTATGAAAACTAAGAGAGGATGCATACTGAAATAAATTAAGCAAGGAAAAACAGATTTAATATCTATTCAGAGGATGAAAGAAAAAAAGGTAAAGAGTGTGTACGCAATGAGATCCCTGGTTGAAATTCTTGTCAAATCCATTCCTTCGTGTGTTTTGGGATCATCTTCTTTGTAATCTTGCACATAAATGAAAAATTTCCGGGCACGTCTTTTTTCAAAGATGCCCATGAGAGGAGATTTTAGAGCCTCCATGTCAGTTGCAGGCACCTTGTGAATCTGTTGCAACATATATACCATCAAATAAATCATTCTTATGAACATCGCCGAAACACAACAGTTCAAAGAAAAGAAAAGGAAGAAAAAGAAAACAACGAAATACCTTTCCTTTGTTGTAAACAAAGCTTCCATCAACAGCTTTAAAGTATAAGTATTTGGTAACATCAGTATGAATGAGGACTCGCACGAGGGCACCATTTGCCATAATATACTTAGGGATCATGTCAACATTGTAATCTCTACTGGATCCCAAATGTGCTGGAGGTTTATCACTTCCTCTAAATCTCTTCCACAACTGAGAGTGAAATGGATTATCCATCAAACCTTAAAAGAAGAGGGATAGAAGCTGCACCTCTCTCCTTTAAAGGCATCATCTCTCTGATTTTGCCATCTGAAATTAAATTTAAAGAATTGCATACCTGAATGAGATTGAGTGAAGTTGATTCTCCACCATAATAATCATTGCGATCCATGTGCAAAACCTGCTTCCAATTTATTAGTAAGCCACAATAGAAAACCCAATAAACATTTAGATAGCACTATTCCAGTTCAAAGCAATGTTTAGAAAGAGTTAAAAGGGGAAAACCACAAGTTTTGAAAGAGAGTCACATTGCATGGAAATATTGATAGCATGTGGACATATCATTTAGCATGGGGAACAAGTTATGTACGAAAACCTCAAAAAAGAAAATTCAACTACAAATGTTCAACAAAAGTATGTTTAAGATTGCACTTAAATGCATTCAGTGAAGTTCAACCTTCATACTCCTCGAATTTTAATGGAGCCACCGGATAACAAGTGCATAGTTAAATACACAATTCAATACTCAAAACAGAAACCAGACACAAGTCATCCAGTAAAGGTGAAGTCAATTTAGTGTCTTGACCATGAATCATTCCCGGGAATCTAAAAATCCTAGTCGTTGCAACTGTTCTTGGAGTAGCAGTAAATAGTTACTAACCTCCAAACATATCACAGAAAACAAGCCTATTACATCTTTTTAAAAGCACATATGATGTGGGGAATCAGATAAATACGAGTGAAGATTCAGTTGGAGACCAGATGAATCATACCAATCAGGATCCAAAGCCGGATCATTTCAAAACATATCGAAGCATAATCCACAAAAAATCAGATTCATCCTGCATCTTCCAGATCAATTAAATCCTACAACGCTCAAACTAACACTATCTTAAAAAGAAAAAGAAAAAAAAGAAAAAAAAAAAAAGATCCATTTCTGGAACTGATAAACAATCCAGAAAAATCCCAATCCAAACCCTCGCATGAACTCAAAAAGCAACTAAACAAATCAACTAGTCATAGAACACTAAAGCACTTAACAGAAACAGAAACTAACGCATCAAAAAGAGTAGAGACCTTGAGGCCATCGACGGATAGAAGACCGCTGAGGATGCACTCCTTGAGACCCGTTCCAAGCACAATCACATCGTACTCTTCATCCATATCTTGGTCGCTGACTCCTCAACCGAAATTCAGCAATCTAGGAAAGAAATACCCAAAAATGAAATCGCGCAGACTGTGGAGAAATCAGATCGGCTAATGAGGAAAGTGACTAGGGTTTTCAACGATCAGGCTACAACATGAGTAAAATAAAAGTAAAATTACCGGAGAAATTGCGAGCAGATTTGTGAAAGGAAAAGGGTCGGGGAATAATGATTCATCTCTGCTGGATGTTGCTATTATAATAAAAATATTTTTTTTAAAAAAGTAGTAGAAAATAACCTTTTGCATTAAATTTAAATAATTCCTCCGTTTTTATTTGTTAGCTACGTTTGACAAATTGGTACTGTTCACTCATATACTTTGACTTAAAGTTTTATCGGTTATATAAGTTAAAATATAACCAAGTGAAATCTTGTTAGATTCGTCTCGTCTTGTAGTTTTTAAATATCGAACATTTAAAATTTTTACTTGTATCGAATTTCAGTTATTAATTGTTTAAAATATGCATTGGACTGCGTGCTGGGTGGGTCCGTAGCTATCTTTAAAAAACGGAGGAAGTACGTTTATTTTGCATTTAAATATTAGTACTTCATCTTTCAAAGAAATAGGAGAAAAGGGCCATTTCAAAAGCATCTTAAATTAGGAGAATTATGCCTTTTTCTTGAGGAAGTGGAGAAAGAGTGGCGCTTCATTTGATAGTTACCCAATCTATAATATACTCCCTCCCTCATCTGTTTCTAAATAAATGTAACGTATTGATTTTTTTTTTATTGTTTATTGTAGCATTTTGACTTTTATTTTTGTGCTACAATTGATTTATATTTTTGTTATAGTTATACAAGAAAAAATATAGTCAAGTGAGATCTTATTGGATTCGTCTCATCTTGTAGTTTTTAAATATCAAACTTTTAGGATTTTTACTTATACTGAATTTGAGTTATAAATAATTTAAAATGTGCATGAGCATACGTGCAGATGATAAACGTTTACTTCAAAAGAAACGGAGGTAGTAATATTAAACCCCTTCCATTGCTTATGTTTCAATGAAACTTTTATGCTTCTTCTTTGTGGGGAAAACGAGTGTTTCAAAAAAGAACAATAATAATGTTGGATTGGGATGTTCGTTTCTCCCATATCCCTCGTACTTGTAATATTGCAGCTGATCGGCTCCTTAAGGGTCCTCCTCTTATGGCGGGTGTTCAACATTTTGTTCGTCCGCCGGACTATATGCTTGATGTTCTTGCTTCCGACCGTTTAGGTCTGTACCATACTTTGCAAGTTTTGCATTAATACAACGGCTGCGGCCCTCCCTTCTCCCGAAAAAAAAAAAAAAGAACAATAATAAAATTATTTAATTGAATAGATTTCTATTCATATACATAAAAGATTATATTTTAGAAGTAATTATTTATATTGATAATAGGATAATAGTACTTACTCCGTCTCAATATTTTTGTCACGGACCCACCCGGCACGTATGCCAATACACGTTTTTAACGGTTAATAACTTAAATTGTGTACGATAAAAAAATATAAAAATTTGATTATCTAAAACTACAAGATTAGACGAATCTAACAAGATCTCAATTGACTATGTTTTTTCTTACATAACTATGTTAAAAAATTGAATCAAACTTAAACAGTGAATAGTGTCAAAAAATCAAACGTAACAATTATACCGAAACGGAGGAAGTATATAATTAGATTTTTATTTATTTATTATTATTTTTTTTAAAAAAAGGGCAACCTAAAAAATTGTGAGAAGCAATTATTAAAGGGACCCAAGTAGCACAGCCCAAACACATTGGGCTGGACACTTTCTATTTTTGATTTCATAGATTGGGCTTTTATTCTCAATTGAAGATGTTTGAATCTACAGGCCTGTCTGAGTTTCCTACAAATTGTTGTATTAATTTCTTATCAATAAAGAAGTAAGTATAATTCTGTTCATAAATCATGGATGATTAATAGCAATATTGAAAGTTCACATGAGAATTTATTTTAGGATAAAATTTAATATAAATAATAATATAAAGTCTAAATTATTAAGTATGAATTTGATAATCGAATTATTTCTATTTATTTTAAATATGTGATGCCTTTTATACTAAAATATGTAGTAATATAATTTGTAGGCTTAGCACATGAATCATGTGAAATTCTGTCCAATCACATAATATGAAGTACTCTCTATTTAGACTAGCAATAACCATGATCACCCCAACCACCCAACCATCCAACCATCTCATTATTTAATTAATATCTCTCTCCTCCAACTCATCAATATCCATCCCAACCCAACCACCCCAATTTTACATCCTCTATCAATAACCACCCAACCATCCAACCATTTCACTATAATTATTTTTATTATTTATCATAATTTCTTTTTTAATTTCTAAAAGACAATAAACTAATTAAAATAATTATAAAAACTTAATGATATTTTTTTTGGAAACATAAATTTTAGTTATAAATTGAAAAAAATGTAAATACTATTAAAAATTAAGAAATAACATACATCATCTAATACATTGAAAACCAACAATTTAGGAAAGAAAGAAAGGATGGAGTATGTTATATATAAAGGAAAATAAGGAAATTTTGATAGTGGGTTAAAATATCTTAAGATTGGTGTCTATTTATAGAGAATTAAAAAATAAAATTTTTGATATATTTTATATTACATATAATTATATTAAATAAAAGATATATTAATTAAATAGTTTAAATAAAACCAATTTATAATGTGCCAATAAAATGTGTACAAGTGCAAAAATTTGATTGGTGGAATGAAAGGGACCATGAGGTTGGATATCCCATTTGGTCGACCATGCAAGGTTGGGTCTCAAATAATTTTGATTTTTTTTTTTATCCACTAATGACATGGAGATGCATCCAAGGGGGGACCTTGTCATGGATATTGCTAGTCTTAGGGGTGGACGTCGGGTCGGGTTTGGTGGGTTCGGACTAGTCGGGTTCGGGTTAATCGGGTTCGGGTAGAAAAATAAATTACCCGACCACTACCCGACATTGGTGGGTACCCGACATGTCGGGTACCCACTATTTTATCTAAAAAAAAAGAAAAAAAAACTTTTTTTAATAAAAAATAAATTATCAAAGAAAGTTTGATAAATTCAATAATCACCATCATGATTTACAATTTACAAATAAGAATGAGAACAATACTCATTCATTAATGAATAACAGATAAGAATTGACTAATAAGATTTCGGAAAAAGTAATTGATTGCGGTTTTACACTTTTGGTTTGCATAGAATTATGTAACTAGAAATACTAAAAAAAATACTCTCTACATTGTGGGGAAAAATTTAAAAAAGAAAAGATAGACATTTCTTAAAAAATAAAATAAAATAATTTTTAAAAAAAAAGATCGGGTAATTCGGGTACCCGATCGGGAATTTCGGGTTCATTTGTAAAACCCGATACCTGACCCGACCTAGTAATTTCGGGTTCGGGTACCCAACTTCGGGTTTTTGTTGGGTTCTGGTACCCAACCCGATCTCACTATTTTTCGGGTTCGGGTCGGGTACCCGATTAACCCGCCCCATTTGCCCACCCCTACTCTCTATGTCCAATTATACGATGAGAATTTTAAGTTTTAACTTTTAATTTTTTTATTTATTTATTTTTTTTTGCGAAACAACCTTCAAAGACTAGGGAATTTTAACTTTTAAATTTTAATATTATGTATCGATTAACTTTGACCTAGCTAAATTTATGAAAATTATATAATTTATTATTTTTTTTTTTAAAAAAAGAAGTTTCCTTTGTATTGTGATTTCATGGAAATTAGTGGTGGAGGTCATCAATACATTGACTTAGCATCGCGTTTGACCTATAGCTACTATGTCTATGAACTTAACCTTATTATTACAATATAGAAGTAGTATATATATACTCCAGTGGTGTCATTCCCGGCAGCAAAATAGATTTATCTGATTATTTGCGTATTGAAAACGTAAATAATCAGTTTAACCGCTAAAAATTGGTGCTGCAAATCTGATTATTTGCGTTTTCGAAAACCCGCAATAATCAGATAATTTATTTGATATCGTACATCCAAACACCCACGAATGGATTAAGCAACAGTCAAAGGAATATTGTATTTCACGTGCAAGAACAACACGTTATGGACACGCTGTGCGATTGATTCATGACATAATGGCGATACGCGTCCTCACTATGCCCAAGTGGCCATTCATGACCTATATAACTTTATTTCTTGTACTTACTCCGTTTTTTTAAAATAGCTACTAACCAATCCAGCACGCAGTCCAATTCATAATTTAAACCATTAATAACTCAAATTCGGTAGAAGTAAAAATTCTAAAACTTCGGTATTTAAAAACTACAAGATGAGACGAATCTAACAAGATCTCACTTGGATATATTTTAACTTGTATGTCTATGATAAAACTTCAAATCAAAGTGTTTAGGTGAATAGTGTCAATTTTACCAATGTAGCTATCTTTTCTAAACGGAGGGAGTATATTATTTTGTTTTTTTTTTTAAAAAAAAGAATATATGTTTGAGGTGAGTTTTTTTAGGGTTATTCGATAGTTATATACCTCTAAATAAATTACTAAGTCAAATTTTTTAGGATATTAATTTCTCTTGTATTTTTATCGATTCATAATTCTGATATGATTAAAAGGATTTGAGGCAATTTTGTGATGATTTTAGCAAAGTAGCACATCCTAATTAGGCAAGGTTAAACTTACATTCAATTTTTTTTTTTTTTTTTTCCGTGGAATATGCCCACAACATTTTGTGATGAAAAAAAATTACAAAAAATAAAATATAAAAAAAAGAAAAAAAAAAAAAGTTGTGATTCTCATGAAATCACTAGAATCCAAAGTAGGAAGATGCACTCTTAAATAGCATTTCTGCATTTGCACGTGAAAGATTGAGTCAAGTCATGCATCTCATCCATTGTTGGTATTGGTATATAATTTATACTCCCTCCATTTTTTTTTAAGGTTCTATTTTGATTTTTTTTTACTGTTCATTATAACACTTTGACTTCTATTTTTATTATAGTTATAGAAGATAAAGGGCTTGTTTGGAAGCCAGCATATTTAGAAGCATATAGCGGATTCAATTAGCATATTCTCTCACAATTCTCTCTCCCGAATCTGCTATCTGCTAGCGGATCTGCTGACTCCCAAACATCCACAAAATATAGCCAAGTGAGATCTTGTTAATTCGTCTCATCTTGTAGTTTTTAAATATCAAATTTTTTAAATTTTTACTTGAGTCGAATTTGAGTTATTAATCGTTGAAAACATGAATTGGTATACGCGCAAATGAGAAGTGTAACCTTAAAAAAAAAAAAACGGAGGAAGTAGTTTTTCTTTTAACTCCCAAAACAGAATTCTACATGTACAAATGTTTGAATTCGAAGCATTTAGTTAAGCTACCAGAGCTCTATATCACTCAGGTCAACTAATGTTAGCGGCATTTATTTATAGTCCAGTGGTGTTTCTGAATTCCCTTCATCACCTTGTTTGTCATTTCCTCAGTATTCATTCATGTTGAATTGTTGACTCCCTTACTTTCCTAATTCCTTCCTTGGGTTCTTTACGGGTCATTACAACTACGAGAATGTTTCCTTTTAGTTACGGAAAAATTCATTTATTAAACTTTAGGATTCAACCGCTAACGAATTTTCTATAAATATATTAACTACTGAATTTCGGTAGCTAACCAAAAAAATTTCAATAGCTATATAAATATATTCTACTTGGTAAACGTAAAGGAAAATCCTCTCCACTATGGAAGTTGATTCCGAAGGTTCCTCTCCACTATCCTCTCCGCCGCCGTCTCCCCGTAATCCGACGCCTCCCCCCTCTGAATCTACAGATCCTCCCCCGCGCTGCAAACCTTCTTTTCGTGATATTACCATTCCCCGCTTTTCTTCTACCCACCCCCCTGAGGAGGCGAATACTCCTTTTTGTGATTTGGTGACTAATGAATTGGTGGATAACAATCCGTTACTTCCTCGGATTATTTTCAATGATATTGCTATGAATCGGCTCTGCATGCCTTTCGTTGATGCACTAGTTGTAAGAGTTCTTGGTAAGAGAATCAGTCACCCAGTTTTGAAGGATCGCCTTGCCCGGATGTGGAAGCCGAAGGGCAATTTTGAATTGTTGGATGTCGAGAAAGGTTATTTTATCGCAAAGTTTGACACAATTGAGGATCGTCGTCATGCTTTGTTTGATGGACCATGGTCGGTATTTGATCATCATTTGGCGGTGTCTCCTTGGTCGAGAGATATTGTGGACTCGAATGGGGAGGTCTCCAAGACTGCAGTATGGGTTCGTTTCCCTGGACTAGATCCTCTTTTTTATGAAGAAGAGGCGATGATGCTCATAGCCAAGATGGTTGGTCGGCCGTTGCGAGTTGATGTTAACACTAAAGAAATGCATAGGGGGCGGTTTGCTAGAGTGTGTGTCGAAATTGATTTGTCAAAACCAGTCATTGGAAAGGTTATGATTAACAATTTCTGGCAACAAGTTGCTTATGAGGGGCTGCACCATATCTGTACTCAGTGTGGCCGTTTTAGGTTTGGAATGGATGAATGTATTCATCCTGAGAAGTCTGCTTCGCCTCCTCCGGTCCAGTCTCAGTCGCAGCAATCTCCACAGCCTAGGTCAGATTTGGATAAGGCTGACACTAATAAGGCAAGTGTGAGTGATAAGGCTAAGTTGGATTTTAGCAATCCGTTAATTCAGGGAATAAATAAGGAAAACCCGCAGAATGATCCTAAGATTTTTACTCAATTGGAAATTGGCTCTACTTCCAAAAATAACAATTCGGAGGGGGAGGCCGCCGGAATTGACACGCATGGAGACTGGATTATGGTGACCCGACCTCCTCGAAAGAGTCGTCGCGAAGGAAAACAGCCGGTGGTTCCTAGGGAAATGGTGCGCCCCCTTATTACCAACAGGGGTCAGAATGCTCATCATGTACCATCGGACATCATCATTGGACAAGATAAGGGCTTTGTTAATTCTAACCCTTTGTTTGAATCTAAAGAGGATGTTGTCCCTACTCACCCTCTAGTTCGAAAGACTAAGGGAAAGCGCCTTCGATTTACGAAATCTGATTCGATTACTGAGCATATACCGATAACCAACACTTTCATTGCTCTCACAGGAGTAGGGTCTGATGAGGCGATGGAGGACTCGGATGATGATGCTAGGAACGGTTTAGCCCCCGTTTCCTAATGATTGGTTTTCATGATTTTTCAATCCTCTCATGGAACGTTCGTGGCGCCATGAGTAGGACATCTCAACGCCACATTGCGGACATGCTTCGTTCATCGAAGCCATCCATTGTCTTCATTATGGAACCTCAAGGTTGTTTTGATCGCTTACGGGTTTTTTTCTATCGTATTGGGTATGATGCCCTTCATATTATTGAAAGCAACGGAAGAGCTGGGGGGTTATGGATTTTATATCGGATAGGTATGGCTTTCTCAGTTGCTGTACTTCACTCATATAATCGCTTGGTGACTTGTTCAATCAGTATTGGGTCTGCCACTTGGAGCTTCACTACAATTTATGCATCTCCTACTGTCCGCGGACGAGAGCATGACTGGAATAATCTGAAGGACACTCGAACACTCATTAACGGGCCTTGGCTCGCTATTGGAGATTGGAACGCTATTACTTGCATGGAGGAGTCCTTGGGAATGTCACCTGATCCTCGGCATTGCCAGGTTTTTCGAGAACTTCTAGAAGATTGTGGCCTTCAAACGATCCACACTATTGGTGACCAATTCACATGGCAACGAAATAATTCAGGGGGTCCGTTGGCCTGCAAGCGTCTTGATCGTGCCGTAGCCAACCTTGAATGGTTTACAGCTTTTCCTTGTGGTTATGTGGAAGTCCTCCCACGCAGGAACTCTGACCATAACCCTCTTCTTCTTCGATACTATAAGGTGATGGACAGTGGTCTTAATCGGCCCTTCCGGTGGGAATTTGCTTGGTCCACCCACTCGGACTATTCCCACGTGGTTGAGTCGGCGTGGAATTTACATAATGAGCAGTTAATGCAACGGCTTTCTCAGGTCCAGGCCTCGTCGATTCAATTTAATAAAACTACTTTTGGTCACATTCTGCGTCGCAAACAACGTTTAATTCGTCGGTTTGCTGGGATTAAACGTGTTTCAGTTCGGGTGGACTCTGCCCGTTTGCATATTTTGGAAACTAAATTGATGAATGACTTGGATGATGTCTTGCGACAAGAGGAAATTCTTTGGTTTCAAAAATCCCGTGATAACTGGATTAAACTTGGTGATCAAAATACTAAATATTTTCACTCTCAAACTCAAGTGCGGCGTCAACGTGGGAAAATTTTGGGTTTAGACATCAACGGCACCTGGACTACGGATGATGAGAGTTTGAGAAATCATGCTGTTGCACATTTTAATTGGCTATTTGGTCAAAACCATCATCCTACCAGACCCCCATCTTTACTGGTTTCATTACATCCGCTAGCTACTACTACTAATCTGGAGGGTGAGGTGCAATCAGAGGAAGTTCTCAACGCTATTAAAGATATGAAAGGGTTGGCGGCTCCGGGGCCGGATGGCTTTCCGGCTATCTTTTACAGACTCTACTGGGATAAGATAGGGAATTCGGTCACCTCATATATTCGGAATGCTATGGCATCTGGAAGTTTTGATCCGAATATCTCTGCTACTTTTCTTTGTTTAATCCCAAAAATTGAGGTGCCTAAGGAAATTCGTCACTTTCGGCCTATCAGTTTGTGCAACGTTTCTTACAAGATTCTTACCAAAATCATTGTCAATCGTCTGCGCCCTCTCCTCAAGGATTATATTGGGCCATTCCAGTCGGCTTTTTTGCCCGGGCGGGGTACGACAGGAAATGCTATGATACTTCAGGAAGTTATATCCTCTTTCCGTAACTCCAACAGACGCTCTAAGGATTTTTTGCTCAAAGTGGACCTTGAAAAGGCTTATGATAACATTCGATGGAATTTTCTGGAGGAGTGTCTTCGTGATATGCAGCTTCCCAGTTTCCTTATAAACATAATTATGTTCTGTGTCCGATCACCTACTTACTCTATATTATGTAATGGCTCCGCCTTGACGCCAATCTCTCCTACTAAGGGCATTCGCCAAGGGGACCCCCTCTCCCCATATTTGTTTATAATTTGTATGGAAAAGCTTTCCCGCTCAATTCTTGCTCAAGTTGATGGTGGCCGTTGGAAGCCTATTGTTCTCTTCCGAGGGGCGCCGCCACTCTCCCATCTTATTTTTGCGGATGATTTGCTCCTTTTCTCTTGTGCATCTACGGATAGTGCCCGTTGTCTTGATGAGGTCTTGACTGAATTTTCTACCTATGCAGGATTGCGAGTTAATAGTCGCAAATCAAATGCCTTTGCATCGGCCGCTGTTGGTCCTTCCCTCACTTGTGAGCTCTCTTCAATCCTCAATATTAATTTTATGCAAAACCTGGAAAGTTATCTGGGATTCCCTGTGATTCATGGTCCAGTGCGCTCGAATCATTTCAACTTCCTAGTTGATAAACTTCATGCCAAGCTTGGAACTTGGAAACGTATGTTACTCAACAAGGCTGGCCGTGCCACTTTAGCGCGCTCAGTCCTCTCGGCTGTTACTACCTACACTATGCAATTGTTTTGGCTCCCATCTTCTACTTGTCTCCAGGTTGATAGAATTATTAACAACTTTATCTGGAAGGATTCCACAGGACATGGGCTGCATTTGGTCAGCTGGAAGAAATCTGCGTTGCCCAAGAAATTGGGAGGGCTGGGGATACGTGCTTGTCGGGACATAAATATCGCTCTCATTGGGAAAATTATGGCAGACCTTATTCTTAATATGCCTAAGCCGTGTGTGCAATTCATGGCTGCTAAATATGGATGCCAGGCTGGTTGGTTTCCACAGCGGCCTAGGGCGTCACCTGTTTACCGCGCCCTCCATCATGCGGCTCCCTTTTTGATTAATGGTTTTCGAATTCGTGTGGGTTCGGGAACATGTAACTTGTGGCATGCCGCCTGGTTACATGGTGGCCCTATTGCCCCAAGGATTCCTTTTGTTCACATAAATGATACAGAAAAACAGGTTAAGGAGATTTTTCATAATGGAAAATGGGAATGGGACAGACTTTACACCATTGTTCCAGACTCTATCAAAGCTGAGGCTCTTGCTCTTGGGCCTATGTCTCTTCATTCAAATGCCATGGATTTTTGGTGTTGGCTTGGCACTTCTACTGGAGATTACTCTGTGCGATCCGGTTATGATTGGCTATTGAACTCTCGAAACAGCCAGGATAGAGATTCTGTTGCGTGGGTTTGGAAGGTTAAAGCCCCGGAAAAGATTAAATTTCTTTTGTGGTTGGCGGTGCGAAATTCTCTCCCTACTAATCTCTTACGGAATATGAGGGGCTTGGCCATATCTTCCATTTGTCCTATCTGTGGAACTACACCTGAATCAATCATCCATTTATTTTTTAAATGTTCCTGGACTGTTGCAGCTTGGAGTAAGGTGGGAGGCCTCCCGGATGTATCTGACACGGATGGTATATGCGACATTGCGGCTACATTCCGATCTGCTTGTCGTGGATGGACGGGAAGCCAATGGGCCCTGCTTTGGAATATTTGGTGTGGCCGTAATGCTTTTGTTTTTCGTCAGGAGGTGTCCCCTTTACATGAGCTTGTCCGCAGATCACAGCTTATGGGGAATGGATTCGACCGGGTTTTTAATAAGTTGCCTAGAGCTATTACTCCTCGCTTCATCTTCTGGCACCATAACAATCATAGGGGGGTGGTTCTCCATGTTGATGGCAGCTCCTTGGGAAACCCCGGTCGAGCGGGTTTTGGGGGTGTTATCCGAGGAGACGATGGTAATTGGATTGAGGGTTTTGCTGGTTCTGTTGGAAATGCTTCGAATCTTGTGGCAGAACTCTATGCTATTTGGAATGGTCTAAAACGACTTCATTCCTTGGGCTACTCGGAAGCTTGTTGCTATTCGGATTCTTTGGAGGCTATCCGGATAATTCAGAATGGGATCCATGATAGGCATACTTTGTCCCCGCTTGTTATGAACATCTTTGATATTCTCCGCCAACATCCTGGGTATCATTGGGATCATATCTATCGGGAAGGCAACACGGTGGCTGATGTGTTGGCCAAGCGTGGTGCTCGATCGGATGAATTCTTTACTACTTGGGCCTTCCCTCCTGACGAGGTTCTCTCTTTTTTGCACATGGATAGGTCGGGTGTTCGCTACCCTCGACACTAGCATGCTCAGATAGTCGTTACTTGATTGTTTTCTCTTGCTTTGTCTTTACTTTTTCTTCACTCCTCCCCCAATTTTCTGTAGTTTTTTAGCTTTTCCCTTTGCCGACGCTTTTGCGTCATTGTTCACCAAAAAAAAAAAAATATATATTCTTGTAGTGGAACAGCTACGTACATTTTCCATCTGGTAAAATATCAACCAAAATATATGTAGACGTATATTATTATGGGTCTGTTCTGCACGCAGAGCTGTAGCTGCGAGCTGGAGCTGTAGGGAGCTGGAGCTGTAGGGAGCTGTAGCTGTCAGTTTTATTTAAGTGTTATGTACAACTAGCTGTAGCTGTCAAAAAATGTATGAAATGACATAAAAGGACAAACATTAATGTAGACTATTGGGTGGTTAATTAGTTATTGGGATAAAATTGTAATTGCTCAACAATAAGCTAGGAGCTTATTTTTTAAAGCTACTACAAGTAGCTTCTAAAAAGAAGCTTCCAAAAGCTCCTAAAAGCTAGTGTGCAGAACGGAGCTTTTGTTTTAAAATAAAAGCTAAAGCTACCAAAAGCTTCCAAAAGCTCCCAAAAGCTGCGTGCAGAACAGACCCATAGTAAAATATCATTATTAATATTAACTGGATTCATTCCCCCCCCAAAAAAAAAAAAAAACTGGATTCATGTTGATGAATTTAATCCAACGGTTTATACAAAAAATGCTCATATATTCAATTTTTTTTTTTATTTTAATAAATTATTTTTTACATTCATTTTATTTTATTTTTAATACTACATATATATATATATGTATTTAAAGAATATAAAACTCTATTAAATGTGGTCTGAAAATACATGATAATTCAAAATATATATATAAAACTCTAGCTTGAAACAGGTCTTAGCTATTAGTCTATTACTATTATAGTAGTAATTCCCAACACGTCTACAGTTGACCCTGCTATGAAAAGTCAATGACTCCATTATATTTAAGTATTTAATCAAGAGTCTATTACTATCATTTTTGAAAAATAAAAATAAAATAAAACATGTCTGCTTCATTAGGACGTCAACGTCTCCCTCTTACAAGTTAAATGAAAAGATACAGTATACTTCGAATTGCAAGTTTGCAACTGCCCTAACGTTCATACCCTATATGAGTCATTTTAAATAATAGAAGTAGTATCATATTATCATTATAAATATCCATTAATTAATCTCAGAATGACCCCAATATATACTACTATATGAATTTGTCTTTATTTATATTTTAATTCGTATACTATATCATTCACAACCTACCCCTTTTTCTAATTATATCGGCAATGGGAACATATATTTAAATAAACGAAATAGTTTGTATTTAAATAAGCAAGAAATGTGTTTTCTTTAAGGTTTTTTTCTTTCTTTTTTTTTTTACCGAAAAATATATACTACTTATAAAGAATGAAGAGGGAACCAAACACAGCTGGTTTGAGCATTTGTGTATGTAGAATTCTCTTTGGAAGAGACAATCCTTCGATGCACACCCGATCTTCGAGTGATTACTCTAGTATGGGGTTACACGAGTATTAAAAAAAATAAAAAAAAAGGAAGAAGAAGAAGAAAAATGAGAAGGGGGTTTGGATAGCCAGCTGAATTGGAAAAGTTCGGCAGACGCTAACGTACTCACCCAATCAGTATTTCATGCTGAGTGCTAATGAGGTATTTGCTAGATATTTAATGGTATTCAAGCTGTATAAAAACACACAACAAACAAAAATAACTCATTCCGACCATACAAAATAATTCTTGAGGAATATCCTTTTGTTAGCAAATACTATTTTTTTTTTGATGAATAATGCATTAGTTTTCCCACCCGATCCTCGAGGGATTAGTCTTGGGTCCAATGAGACCTGGGGATACCCTGGTATTCACCTAATAATGCATTAATTTTAATCAGTTTGAATTTTGGAAGATGCATTAATTGTAATTTGTAACATTATCTGAATAGTCGTCCTGCAGGATACGCATGCATGTTTACACTATTAAATTGGGAGAAACTCTCAATCATAGTCATGAAAAATTACCGTTATTAATTTCATCATTTCACTCTTGAAACATGCATCTTTTTCTTATTTCTACACAAAAAAAAATTACAAATCATGATTTTGGAGTATATTCTAAATAAGAATATAATGTGCGACGTATTTATTGGTAACATATACTAGTATACATACGGTCTTATTGATGATGAATGCATATACTCTATTTTAATTTATAATGTTTATTGATGTCCTTTATTAGGTGCCCATTTTGTTTATAATTCCTTTAAGCGTTCTTATAATCCCCAAACATTTGAACTAAAACTAATAGCAATAATTTTGGACGTGAATTTTCTATATTAGATTCTCTAAATTATATTGATAATTATCATCGCCACGCAGTACTTGACCAGGTCAAGTATATAATGATAAGATGTTAAACATAATGTATATAAATTATAAACTATATAGTTGTTGCTTTCTCGTTTTTTCTTAATTATTTATTTTTTATGTTAGGTCCGGGTGGCAAAGATGAGCCTTTTACGTGTTTGTTCAGCCTCGGTGTTCCAACGATTACTTTGAACACGAATTAATTAACTCTTGCACAGCGGAAAAATAAAGGCATAACAGAAAAGAACAAACACATGATTTGTTGACCCAGTTCGGCCGCAGCCTACGTCTGGGGGATACCAATCCAGGACGGTTCCACTATCAGTTCAAACACCGGGTCCCAACCCTGAACTATAGTGAACTCATTTACTCACACTCCAGTCTACAAGCAGATAGTTGTGCAACCAAGAACCCCTTTTGGTGTAGAGTACTCCCCCGACTCTAACTCCAACTCCCCAAGACTCCCTTCTTGAGTTTCCCTTGTTCGACTCCTGTGCAGCAAGGTCCTCTTCAATCAACAACGGTTTAAGCACTTCGGTACCACCAACGAATGCCTTGGAAGATATCCATACATGTAATCGTCACCTCCATGTATAGACCACGAATCTCGCCTCCTTCTCTGTTCGACCAAGGCTCAATGACACATCAATGAATAATTCATTAACAGCAATGTGTCATTGAACGAAAACTCCAGCCAAAGAGAACTCAAATAACAGCAGGACTGGAACTTCCGTATTCTCTTTCTTCTTCTCGCACACACTCTCTCTTTTCTTTGGAAAATCTCTCTGTAAGATATGCCTGTGTAAATCGTCTCTTCTCTTCTATTCACCCAAGGATCAATGACATTCAAATAATGTATTCAATAAAATCAGAATGCCATTGTGAGTTCTCCTGAGTTCTCCAGCCAATTGATATGAACTTCAGCAATGCAGGGCTGGAGAACCCGTCTTTCTCCTCACATCTTTCTGGACGTATTCTCTATAATATTTTCTATGTAAATCACGTCTCTCTCTATGTCTCTCACAATTCTTCTCTAGAACCCCCTTTTAATATGTTGCAGCAGCCTTATCAATTCCCATCAACCAGGTAAGGTTATGGTAAGAAATCCAACTTGTTTCCATAAATATAAATCCTGCAATCAACCATATATGGAAACAAGATAATATTTCTCAAAAAGTTGAGCCAAAAATCCCTTGAAGATCTGCTGAAATCGACCAAGAAGATCAGCCTCCAAAACATGGAAAGTTTTCATAAATATCAGATTCTGGATTCTATCAGCAGCACAAATTCACTCCAGTGGTTCGAACATCGGATTGAACCATACTGTCAAAACTTCAGTTCCCAACATTTTATTTCCAATATTTGCGATAATTATATTTCCTTTTAAATAGAAATTCAAAAAAAAAAATAAAGATAAAATTGTCGAAATCCCACTAACAATAAAATAATACTACTACTATTCCACTATCATTGCATTAATACGCGATGTATATAGAATTCACATTCTAATGAACCATTCAAACTGCATACACTAACTAATAAAAAAAAATATTGGTCACAATAATTATATCATCCTTACTTGGAAGATTTAAAATAAAAATAAAAAATAAAAATTGTAGTTTTGTTACCATATAGTGGTAATATATTATACCATTAGATTTTTGACCGAGATGCGAGTTGTCATGTTATTAATTACACTATATATTAATTGTAAATGAAAAGAAAAGTGAGAAAATGTGTCATTAGTATCTGGCAATATTCTTATAAAAGTTGTACTCAACAAGTACATACTATTTGAATAGATGAGAAAATTTTTGGTTAAAAGTTACTGTCATGTTGTGATTAGGTATGAAGTGATGAACTACTCCTTAATACTATTGTTGAATTACGAAATAATATTGTTGAATTTTGCCCACTTGTTTATTCTGTGGCTGTTTCAGCTTCTTCCAGGGATTTTTCCTTTCGTGTCTCTTTGCTTGCTTGCTTTAATTATATTTTTAGTTAATAACACAGAAGTCAAACCAGTTAAAAGTAACAATCCAACTAACACATCACCTGGTAATTTCTTTAGTTATAAATTCATCTTTTTCATCAGAAATGGTTGTTGGTAACTTGGTATTATCTGGAGCAGTCTTCATACAGAAAATGTCCACTGTTGAACACAACAAAAAACTACTCTTTCCTCTGTACCAATTCCTACCTTCTTAATCTAATGCATTCACATAATACTATAAAGTAATTATCTGTTCAGTTGTTACTGCACCAATTCTATCCCATTCTTCCTGTATATATATATGTTTGTACATTTTTCGTGCCTGTAGTTATTCGAAACAAGGGACTAATTGCAAGAAGCTGGCTGTGTTGAGCTAAGAGGAAGAAAGGAGGAAAAGAAATGGCCGGAGGAAGTGGAGAAGGAGCTTCTCTAGAGTTTACACCTACATGGGTTGTCGCGGTCGTTTGTACAGTTATTGTCGCCATATCTTTCCTCGTTGAAAGAATCCTTCACCGTGCTGGCAAGGTACCTGAATTTGTGCCTAAATAATGCAATTGTGTTCTATTGATGATTGCTTCGCTTAAAAGTTTAAGCTGTGTTCGAATGGAAACAAATAAGTGACAAATGATTGAATGAATGATGTGTATATATATATATATGCAGTATTTGCTGAAGAAAAACCAGGGATCTCTTTTCCAAGCCCTGCAAAAGATCAAAGAAGGTTTGTCAACATTAGTTTGGACATTTGATCTGTCTAGTTTTTTTTTGTTTTTTGTTTTTTTTTTTTTGTGGAATGATGTTATATACTATGTGTATTATTTGATGATGACACAGAGTTGATGCTGCTGGGGTTCATATCACTGCTGCTGGTTGTATTCCAAGACAGAATAGGCAAGATATGCATTCCCAAGAGCTTTATGAACCACTGGCTTCCTTGCAACAAGGAAAGCAAAGCAGATGGCGCGAAAAGCACCGCCCATTTTCAGACATCCTTGTTTCCAGCCACAAGGCACCTCCTTGCTGCTGCATCAGACTCTGCTGGCTACTGTGAAGCTAAGGTAGTTTTGGTTGTGAGAGTTATGGACTTATAGTTGGGGTTCGTTTACTCGATGGCTTAAGTGATTGCTCGTTTTTTGTCAGGGGAAAGCGCCGTTGCTGTCTCTCAAGGCGCTCCATGATCTTCATATCTTCATCTTTGTGCTTGCTGTTTCTCATGTTGTTTTCTCTGCACTCACGATTCTGTTTGGGGGATTAAAGGTTAGATGGGCGACGCGTTGCTTGGAAGCTCTCTTGTATGTGTTTTTTTTGGTCTTGTGTTGTTTTAGGGAAGAGTAGTAATCCCTCTTCATTCGCGCATCACAGATACGACAATGGCGAAAATGGGAAGATGCGATCCATAATAGACACAATCCAGAAGAAGGTATTGCCCTCTTTTTTCGTCAGTTTTCACAAATCAGTGATGCTATTATTCTTGAAGCATGGAAAGAAACTGAATCTTACACTGAATTTGAATTTGTGCAGCTCTGCATCATAATGTTACTCATGTTAAAGACCATGCTTTTGTCAGAAGCCGAGTTTCAGGCATTCGTAGATTCACTTTGTTCAGTTGGATGGTAAGTCGAAAACTAATTTCCTGAAATTTTTTAGCAGAAACTCATTCGAGCTGCTACTTACTTCTTATGATCTCTTTCTCTTCGCCAGAGATCGTTCTTCAAACAGTTTTATGGATCAGTGAACAAATCAGATTACACCACACTGAGACTTGGTTTTGTTATGGTAATATAGCATCAAACACTTCCTCAAACTCGTTCACTCTCTGGAAATATCATACATTCGTCGGTTTCTAATAAATGCACACGCTTTCTCTCCCAGAATCACTGCAAAGGCAATCCGAAATTCAACTTCTACAAATACATGACACGCGCCCTTGAGAAAGATCTGAAGAAAGTTGTGGGCATAAGGTGAGTTGAAGGCGAGTCCCCCCTTAAAACTCTTTGATGTTGGTTGTTCTTTTTTTCCTCTTTTTTTTTTTACACTTAACAACTGGTCATGGCACCTGCAGTTGGTATCTTTGGGTATTCGTGGTGATCTTCTTGCTGCTCAATGTCTACGGTAGGACATACATCAATCAACTACGAAGAAACTAACAGTACATTTCTATGGAAGAATTATATATTGTTTAACGACGTTTCTTGATCATGTTCTGTAAATCAGGTTGGCACGCGTACTTTTGGATATCGTTTGTACCTTTGGTGGTGAGTATTACAACCTTAACGGTCCATACCAGCTTCATATGCAGCATACTTTTTTTTTTTTTTTAGGATTCTGATGCAACCTGGTTAATGAATGCAGCTTCTTCTGGCTGTGGGGACTAAACTCGAGCACGTGATAACGCAACTGGCAAAGGAGGTATCAGAGAAGCATGTCGCGGTTACAGGGGACTTGGTGGTGAAGCCATCGGACGACCATTTTTGGTTCAACAGGCCGCGCATTATACTTGTGCTGATACATGTGATCTTGTTCCAAAACGCTTTTGAGATTGCTGTTTTCTTTTGGATGCTGGTATGTTTATGCATTTTCAATGCTTGATGACTTGAGGTTGTACGTGTGCTCCGTTGTTTGCCCCTGCTGATCGACTGCTGTTTTGCAGTTCATATTTGGGTTCGACTCGTGCATCATGGGGGAAGTTGGCTTCGTCATTCCTCGACTTATCATAGGGTAAGAATCCACCTTTTAGGATGTAACTGTTGAGAACTGATATGTGCTATTGGATTCTCCTCTCTAACAGCTTTTAGTAGACTTGGTTCACCGAGCCCAGGGTCTTGTGTTCGAGTCTACTCCTCCCTAACAGATTGAACTTTTAGCAGAGTTGGTTCATTAACAGTATCAATGAATCAAATTTCTTGAGATATACTCAACTGATATTTGCTAGACTTTAAATAGAAAAAAAAAAAGAAAAAAACCGGATGAATCAAATTTCTTGAGTCCGACTTGGAACTCAACTTGAGAAATACTTCACTCGAACTTAGGCATTTAGTGTTCATCAAATTCCATATACACTATATATAAAGACCCTGTTTGGGAACTAGTTGTTAGCTGTTAACTGATTCTGTGAGTAATAATTAGTTAAAATTAGCTGTTTGATAATTTCGAGACTAACTTTTTGCCTAGAATAAGCTAAAATTCAAAATGCTGCTATTTGCAGCGGTTTCAAAAAGTGCTGATTGAACACTGTTTTAAATTATTTTGTCTTTTTACATAAGCTAATTTTACTTAAAATGAATAGAATAAGCTAATTTCGTTTAGCTTATTTGCCAAACAGGGCCTAAGACTTTTTTTTTTAGCTTTTAGACGAAATAATGGTTTTATGCAAAAAGTATGTACATATAATATATATGATGTGGTGCATGGTGCAGGGTGATTGTTCAGGTACTTTGCAGTTACAGCACCCTGCCATTGTATGCCATTGTCACACAGGTAACTTCTTCTCCATCCTTTAGCATCCATTACTATCGACAAGATCATCGCCCTTGTTCAAAATTTCATCATTGGTCCATGTATCGATGGCAGATGGGGAGTTCATTCAGCAAGGAGATATTCGACGATCACATACAGGCCGGGCTGGTGGGCTGGGCGCAGAAGGCAAAGAATAGGGGCCTGAAGGCAGCAGCTGCCGGCAGCAATGGCCCTTCCCCCCGTCAGGTGACACCTCCAGTCGAGATGACGGGTATTGAAGTGCAAGTTCCTGGTGTGGATCAAGGCAGAATCCACCCTGCTGCATGAGTGGAGTAATAGGCCAATAATCTCAACAAGTCATTCACAAAACTGTGTGTGTGTGTGTGGAAAGAAATGTGCAATTTGTGGATATATAAGAGGAGAAATGTGTAGTGTTAATGAGATAAACTTTGTTTTTCAAATCATCCATGTTCTTTGTTTTCATCAACTATGTTTTGTTTTCACTTGAACGTGTAAATTATGTTCTTACAAGGAACTTGGAAGTTTGATTTAAGCGACACACCTATGTACCCTTAAGATAGAAATAATTAAAATGTATGCTAAATACTGCAGTGTTGTCAAATCTGTGGGGGGATATGTGAAACTATTCCACTCATCAATTATCAGATAACAGTATCTTAAATAGCAGATTTAATTGCTAATTTACAAGGCTGCTGGTGCATATGTTGTTGGCAAGATAAACATGGGCAGGTCTGCTAATTTAATTTTGTTCTTCATCGGCAGCATTTGCAGCACGCAAATCCATGTTAAGATCGAGAACCTGCACGAGGGAGGGAATGCCGCATTAAACATGATCAATATAGTATACAAATACTATATTCTGCAAGATGAAGATGAACTTGACTGTTTCTGAAATCAAAGGGTTTTCACGAATCACAATGACTAATAGTGGCTCCCCGAAAAAAAAAAAAAAAAAACATTTGTCGATCACTTGAAAAGTAGGCGATGACTGTGACAGACTGTGTCACGAACTTACTAACTACACAGGCCAACAACTAAAGTTTAATGTACGACGAACAGGAAATAAACTGCCAAATGAATTTAGACGACTCTGATATCAGACATGCTATGTTGAATAGTTTACCATAATTAACGGATGGGTACAATATATATTAAGTGGGGACTGTGAAGCATAATGGGGTTGAATTTTGTGCCTCACCTTTCCAGTGATCAAGGTATACATGTTTAGCACATCCATAATGGTAGATTCAAAGTGAGTGGTTGCATCATAACTCTGTCGACCAGAATTACATACATATAAAAATATAAACAGATTAGTAATTTATATATACATATGTAGATAAGAACTAGTATATAATATCCAGAAACATACCGTTGATATGAAACAATTGTCCAGGGAAGGTTCATTGACTGGTTCGAATCTGTCATAAGTATCAAAGAAAATTTCCTCAACAGGTCCAAGAAGATCAATACCAGGCTTCAGTTCAACTTCAGGGCTATCAGTTTCAGCTTCTGTTGAAACGAAAGCAACGAATTTCCCTTTCGGTGCAACATTGTGAGAATAAGAGCAACAAAACAAATACCTGAGTAAATAAACGACAGCAGTTATTGAACACTCTGGTGCAGAAGTTATCCATACTAGGGTAGAATACCTCATTTAAACCTTGGCCCGAGGTTGAGCCAAGTTTTATGGTTTCAACAACTTGCGATAATTTTAGTCAATTACTGATAATTTCACAAAATAACTCGTGAGAATCTCATCCATTTCATCTCAGGAAATACTTGAGGTACAGTTCAATCACAGGTCATTCTTATTAGTCTGTCAGTATTTCATCCAATTACTGATGATTTCCCATTGTTTAATAATAATTCTAGTGCAAGTTTGTTAGGAATGACACCGTTGATGACAACTGCTTCACATTTTATACCACAACTTGATAATAGTGTCAAACTTTAAGTTTCTATTTTGTCAACAAGATAGTGCAAAAATAAGTTTTCCGCATACTGACATGTCTGACTTGCGACCCAGCTGCTTCTGAGGTAGAATAACTTGGGCAGAATGAGAATCATTGGTATTTGGAATAGGATGGTTCATGACAGCAATAGCTCTAGCAACTTTTCCCACCTTTCTAACCTGCAACATATTGCACTGCTCATCAAAAGAGAAAAAACTTATAACCAAGTGGGAGAAATTTCACCTAAGGTTTCAATGGTTGTATGTTGAGATATACTATTAAACATTACCAATCGAACAAGCTAAGATCACACACCACGGGTATAGGTTTCATCAGCAGAAATTCATCTTTATAAGTTAACTATATTTGGAGTTATCTATTCTCTAGCCAAGCAATTATGTTAGGATTTCTAGTATTGCAATGCTCACTATACGATATAGTGTGAGTTTGTTTGATTCGATTAAAAAACACAACTCTTTTACATTGACAAAATATAAAACACTTCCAGGAAGCGTTGCAGTTCAGGTCAGAGAAGAATTTTGTGATAAAGTTCGACACCAAAATGAGACATAATTACCTTGTTTTGAAGGTAGGAAGGGTCGCATACTAACTTTTTACACTTGGCTGTTTCCCCTTCCGATGTAACACCACACACCCTGCCCTCCTCATCAAACACCACCTGGTATCAACAAAGGCATCTTAGAGCGAAAATAAAAATTCAGGTTTTGTGTAGAGATTTTTTTTTGAGGATAGGAAGCAAAATAGGACATAAATTTAATACCTTACACTCGCGTTTATTCAACATATAGGTCCCTCCATATACAGCACTAAGACGGGCAAATGCCTGATTGCATAAGAGAGCAACTTTGTGAAGAATTCGAATATGTAGGTGTTCAAGAAATCTACACATATACATGCATACATTGAGAGAAATTGGGGAAGAAAGGAATTGAAAGTGAATAAATGAAGCAAACAGGAAGGCTGGCATACAGATTCTTATTTCTTAAGAAAACAAGAAGCAGACCTGGGGAAGCTCTCCAAGGCCGTACAGAGGGTAGATATAAGGTGATCCTCCAGCAAAACGTGCTAGAGACTCTGCATAAAGCTGCCAAGGAATGATATATTAACTACTAACTAGCCTCATACTGTATTATCTTCTGGAAAATTATAGAAAGCCAGAAAGCAAACCGAACCCATGCTTGGGAAAGCACAATGAATCACCTTCATCCTCCGCACAGTATCCAATGCTGGTTCATCTAAGTAAATATCATCTCTATGGAGAGCCAATGCATGACCAATAAAGTCTATAGTGTTGTCATTAAGACCATACTTTCTGTGGCATTTGAAGAGAATAAATGTTCAATTGGTTGCATCCATCAAGGATTTGGGTCAACAAGAGCCATATTATTTTCATGAATTTTGATTCGAATTTCTACAGAATTGGCCTTTTCATGTTGCAAAAACATTTTTGAAATTGCATAAATACCCACCGAATTTACAATCATAAGTTTCATGACAAATATGGATTAACAATTTTAACTAAATCTTTAGAACAGTGATTCCACCTATAACTCATCTTCATAATAGTAGCAACATATTATTAAGGTTTTCTATTCACATCTTACTCAAGTGTGTGCAATTTTGAAAACTTTGGGTTTTCCATCATATTTCATCAGTATTGAGAAATTCATTTCAGAAATAGGAATTGAACTGAGACTGGCTCAAAAATCTGTAAAATTCTGGTTTCGAAGTTCTAAATTTCATTTTTTATTTTTATTTTTCCCTATATTTATTGTGAAACACATCCAACATTTCAAATTTGATTTGGTGCAAACCCATATTAACTTATCCATCAAGGCAAAGTCCACTAGCATAAATAGCACCATGTATGTCCAACCACAATCTCAGTGTTATATTTTCCATAATGTTCTTGATCAGTCAGACAACAATGCATGGAAGATGAGAACCAGAAGCTCATGAAATGTCAGGGATGCTTAAACTAGTTCAAGCATAATAGAAAATGTCATGAAGAAAGCAAAGCACTTGAGATTTCAAACTTTGATAAAAATAAATAAATAAATAAATAAATAAAACGAAGGATTTGTAGGAAATACCCGATGAGTTCTTTGGATGTAACTCTGTTCAAATCCAACCCTTCGTGGGTTTTGGGATCATGTTCATCGTAATTTTGGACATATATAATAAACTTTTGTGCACGGCGCTTTTCAAACATACCCGTTAGAGGAGATTTCAGGGCATCCATGTCAGTTACTGGCACCTTATGTATCTGTTACATGAAAACTACCAAATAATCAGCATGAGACAACAGCAGTGTGTACCTGCTAAAAAAAACCATCATCTTGTGGAAAGAACAAGGGAATATGGTAGGAAAATATTAGGATACCGATACCTTTCCTTTATTATACACATAGCTTCCATCCACAGCTTTGAAATGTAAATATTTAGTAACATCAGTATGAATAAGGACCCTGACAAGAGCACCATTTGCCATAATGTACTGAGATGAAATATAGAGCATCATCACTAAAAGAGCAGCAGTGAAGCAATTTTCTAGAGAATTGCAAACAGTATATAAATGATAACCTTTGGGATCATGTTAACATTATAATCTCTACTTGAACCCAGATGAGCAGGAGGTGCATCACTTCCTCTGAACCTTTTCCATAGCTAAGAGATTACAAATATGCCAATTAATAATAGATAAAAAGCACATCACCTTTAATGCACATATCAAGAGTGTTTAAGCACTAGTAAACATCTATACCTAATAAAAGAACTTAATACCTGATTGAGATTAAGAGAAGTGGACTCCCCACCATAATAGTCATTGCGATCCATGTGCAACACCTATTTCCATTCAATGTAAGAGTCAAAACCATACAAAATAAAATGTAAAGGAAAAATCCTTAAAGAATAAAATGAAATCCAGTGGGACTTAAATAATAGTTCATAAATAATGAAGGCTTAGAGACAGACTAAAGTACCCGATGAGCTATAAAGAACTGGGCATGATACAGGAGAAAGAAACATGCCAATGGTCATCATATTCAAAGTTTCAAACAACCAAACATAATTATTCCTCTTTTTTTTAGCAAACTTCATCTACTTGAAAATCTGCACGTAAATCATCATTATGCCACCTTCAGCAGCGAAAAATATAGAGGAATACAGAAACGTTAAGGGAGAGTTTGGATATTTTGATGATCATTTTCATTAAGAAACTATGTAGCCTTCTCCGAAGAAGAGTAACCCCCAATCTGTTAGTTATGCAATAACTTGTCAAGTATGACAAATAAATCCCAGATGATTGATTTAAGATACATCCCTGGTAGACAAGTCGAGAGCCCCTCCGGCAGGAAGATGAAAGACTATACCACGACCAGGAATGGTTTCATGTCATATGCATAATTTACTATGATAGAACAACCAAACACGATTTCAACGCACAAACTCCCTCAATGAGAAAGCATTCCACAGCCCATATAGCTCAATAGATGAAACCGTACATTCAGGTAGCTAACTTAAAACTCGTAAAAGGGTGTATCAGTTAAGAATAGGATTAGGCAACAACCGCAATTAAGTCCACACAGCACGTAAACTAGTCTAATTCTTCAGCATCTTGGCTACTTTGAGCTTAATCATCCACAGCAATCAATAAGTAGTGCAAATTGATTACTTCGAAAAACTCGGAAGTAATCAGGAAATACGACACCGAAACCAAGAAGCGTGGAAAGTTCAGAAACGAATTCAACCAATCCAGTAAACCTGTCCAGCTGAGAAATTGGAACAACTTCAGCCCTCCAACACCACAACAAATTAGAAATGCGCAAACGTAATACAGATAACTAAACGAAACCCTAATTGTGAAACATCTCAATGATGAAAAACAGAAAAAAGACCAACCTTGTGACCATCGACGGATAGAAGACCGCTGAGAATGCATTCCTTGAGACCTGTTCCAAGAACGATCACATCGTACTCCTCATCCATATCCACTGCTTCACAATTTCAGTAGAATTCCCAAAACCGAAACATGTATTGCCGTGCACTAGAGTGTTCCTTCTGTGTGGAAAACGCAAGAGTCAAGAGACTCCAACAATCGTGATTGGAATCCATTGGACTTTTCAACGGTAAAATATTACTACAAATATAGGAGTACTATTGATCTCAATACGAATGTCAATATTCTAAACAAATGCTATGCCAAAAAAAAATATATTCTGAACAAATCAATTCTGAATTAAACAATGAATAATTTTTTTATTAAAATACACTATATCTGTCCCATTACAAATGTCCTACTTACTATTTTTGGATATATTTCTTTCTAAAAATATAAATAATTTTCCCCACCAATAACTATATGGACCCCAATCATATACTCACAAATCAATTATACCTTAATTCTAGTGCCAACAGTAACAAGAAGTTTAAGGTGGGATGGAGGGAGTAATTAAATTCATATATAGAGATTTCTACTGAGATTGGTGTTCTGTTTTATGCCCGCCCTCCATTCCTCCCGTATATAGTATTTCCTCCGTTCTAAAATTATTGTCCCAAATCAACTTTGAGTACTATTCATCAGAAGGGTTTGATTTTAATTTTTATTATAGTTATACAAGTTAAAATATAGCCAAGTGGGATATTATTAGATTCGTCTCGTCGTGTGGTTTTTAAATATCAAACTTTTAGAATTTTTACTTGTACCAAACTTGAGTTATTAGTGATTTAAAATGTATATTAGACTGCGTGCATTGTGAGTCCGTAGCAAATAAAAGAAACATAGGAAGTATAATGGTTAACTACATACTATTTCAAATAATTATTATTTTATACTGTAAAAAACCCAAAAAAAAAAAAAAAAAGCTTCCATGAACTAAGTTCACTAAAATTCTCCAATCATCCTTTCCCAGCCTTTGATGCCTCATCTAAAAAGAGTTCACTAAAATTGATGTAAAAGTATAATAAAATAAAATGACAATATTTTACACAAAAAGATGTTTTATAATTTAATTCATCATGGTGAAAATGGTAAAAACGACTTTGAAAACGTTTATTTAGGGTAACATGTTACTCCCTCCCTCCAATTTTATTTTTAATTAAATATAAAATAAAACTATATAATTCATTTTAATTAAAATAATTAAATTATATTGATATATCAAATTGGATTATTTTATTTTATACTACCTATTCCTAAATAAGTAATGGGAATATTTCAATTCGAAAAGTTGCAGCAAACTGGTATGATCACTATCGACTATCGTGCAACTATTATTGCCAAATAAATATTTTTATTTTTCAAATAAAAGAAATTAAAATTTGATCAAGTGAAAATCATTTCCTGTGGGTGCCCAATTGCCTTTGCCCCCATTATGGTCCATCATACATAGAGTCGTTTACGATATTGCCCTCAAAGAAAGGGGCAAAAGTGATTTTTCACATCCAACACATTGGCAATGAGCTAACCAAACCAAAAAAAATATCTTGTGCTAATTATTAAATAAAACCAAAAATTTAAAATAAAATAAATAGCAAAGTTTTTTTTAAGAAAAAAAAGAAAAGAAAAGAAAAGAAAGAAAGATGCTCTGTCCCTTTCAATTATGTGTTACTTGGTGTGAGAGGAAAGATGCCCCAATAACATCTATATATAAAAATATTTTATAATAGTAATAATAATTAATAATGATGATGATACTACATTCTTAGAACAATTATTTTAAGTACTATTTCTTAACAAAAAAAAAATTTATTTTAAGTATTTAGTTTTATTGGGGGATTTGAAGCATATACAAATTTCCGTTTGGTTTAGCGAAATGTTTTTATAAGATTTGGAATTTGAGAAGAAGTTGAATTCGAGATTATTAAAATTTGTTGTGGTATGTTAAATTCGAGATAATAACTAAAATAAGCCATTAGAAGATGTCATTTCACTTTTGGACCATGATATTTTGATTTAGGAAAATGGGCTATTAGAAATATTTCAGGCCCGAATTTAAGTCATTTGGCTGGAATTCAGACCGCGATAGCCTAAAAGTGGAAATGACTCCTTCTGATGGCTTATTTTAGTTTTTTTCAATTATTTTTATTTTATGTAATTAAAATAAATAATACTCATTCCGAATTATGGTGACTTATTTATGTATGGACTATGCCACCAGAATGAGTCATTTACACTTTTAAGCTATCGCGGCCCGAATTCTGGCCAAATGGTCTAAATTCGTGCCAGAAATCGTTCTAATGACCCATTTTCCTAAATCAAAATATCATAGCCTAAAATTGAAAGGACCTCCTTCTGGTGATCTATTTTAGTTATTATCTCGTTAAATTCAGAAATACCTGTTTGTGATTTCTTTTTTAACAAATGACACCCAAATGTCAGAATGGCGAGTTTGTTAAACAATTTTTGTTGTGACAAAACTAATACTTCCTCCGTTTTTTAAAGAAAGATACGGACCCACCCAGCACGCAGTCCAATGCACATTTTAAATCATTAATAACTCAAATTCGGTAGAAGT